>BPLR01016149.1:0-51572 GCA_021605095.1 Caerostris extrusa | reverse complement strand
AGGTAGCAAGAGGAACAGTGCTTTGATATTTCAACTTGTAAAATTTTTTTTTTTTGCTGTATAATTAAAATGATAAATTATATAAAAAAATCACAGGAAAAAGTCTTCTTTCTGGATAATCAAATGTGGTGTGATTAAACTTGTACTGCGTTTTCTGTAAGGTTCAGTTTCATGTTAGTTTTTGGTTTTCTGTATTGATTATTTCTTAGCTTTGTAAATGTTTGATCCTAATACTGCCTTTATTATTTGATTTCTAAATTTGATCCCATCTTTTATTAATGGTTATTTATCGTGTATCGCGTCATTATTGTCATTTTATTGCGTATTATGAATTTCAATACACCTTTGCATCATGGAGGTAATTTTCTTGATGTGCATTTAATGAGCAGTCTGTCTTGTTTGAAAACAATTTGAAGCCAACATTTTCGAGATAAACGTTAAATCAGTTGTGGAAATTTTATTTAAGAATCAGTTATTTTGAATTATATTATAAATACAAATATTCAAATAAATTGATTTCTACTGTTACAATAACAATAGACGCTACAATACACTGAATAAATTTCGAATAACAATGAATATTTAAGATTACAAGAATATTGTAATATTATATAATAAAGGTACGTTATTGATGGAAGTGGTTATCACTTGAAGAAAGGTGAAGTAGTTAAGTCACATTCAAGTTTCTATTGCTGTCTATCCAACGAACATTTGGTTTCCTCATTGAAGAAGAGTTCTTGTGTATAAATTTAAAAATAGATGTATAATTTTACCATTTTAATGAAACCTCAATTATACTAATTATTTATATATCTCTACTTTTGATGCGAATCCTTCGATTTCAATTAGTTAACTTTTAATTTATTTACCTGATGCTTAAAACAATAATTTATTGCTCATCAATAATTCTATTTTTGCCAACTTTGCAAGAGTATTGGTTTTAGAATATAAAATATTTTTCTTTACACAAACGAAACTTATTATAGCAACATTAAAACTTTTAAAACGAATTCTTGATAATGATTTTTCCAAGTAAAGACATTAATGAACTTGAAACCAGTTTGTTGTTTTTATTTTGTTTCAGGCAAATAAATTGCGAGAGAATGTAACATAATTAAGAGAAAAAAAAAAGCACTAAAAGAAGAACTCAGAATGTACTTATTGTTTTTAAAAACTTCAATAAATAAAGATTTCACTATATTTTGGTGAGAAGTATATCTAAGAAGCAGAATGTAAAATCTAAGGAACATATAAAGAAAGATATAGATTTCGCTATCATGAAAAGTTGTCAAAAGGTTTGAAATGTATTGCATTTCAAAAGCATTCATTTAATGCATTCAATAAAAATAACTTTCAAAAGTTTTACCATGAAGAAATCGAAAATTATTCACAAAATTTAAAAGAATTTTCTATTTTAGTAAAATTTACATTCATTTTATGATAATTCAAAGTTCTCAGAGTTAAGTAATTTCAAAGAGTACTATTTTTTTAAATAAAAAATATGATATGGACACTTTTATTGGCATTCTTTCTAAGATTAATAACTTCTTTAGACGGCATTAATCAGGCACACACGGGCAAAAGATTGTTCTCTCTAATTAAAAACGTGCTCTAAATATACTATTTTTGCAGTAATATAGAAAAATTAAATAATTCATAATGTCCTTTATAAATTGTATCTTATTATGCATTTTTAAAAAAGATAACCTGTAATATGGCATATAGCAGTTGAATTTAGTGTAATTTACAGCAATTAACAGATTTTTGTTGTTGTTGTGTAACGGACGTAACGACCAGTACATGAACTCCAATGTTACAATGTCTTCATAGTAAACATAGTATAACACAAAGAATAAGTCATAATAGAAATAATTTAAAGAATCTATTTCTGCTCTAATTTTAGAAAAATAGCAATTAATGGTGTAATACATATTTTTATTCTATATACTTTAAGAGGCTTATGAAAATCTAATATTATAGTAGTCTAATTTATAGTGATGTACTGGCAAATTTGAAAGACTGCTTTTGCTTAAATGGTGTACTGATCGAAAGACGTGTTTCATTTATAATATTTTACAAACACAGAAGGAAAGATGAGAACACTTCAAAGCTCATTTAATAAAATTATTTCTGTAATGTTTCAGATGCCTTTTAAAATAGTCTTTTTACATTGAGGTATTGTAAGTCACAGTTGATTTTAAAACAAATTGAAACTATATGTGGAGCTAAATATTGCTATTATATCAATCATTTATATATATAACTGAATGTAAATTACGAAAGAGCAACTCTAGATACATTTATGAACAACTCATCATTTAATTCTTTTATGTTCAAAATATGAAATGAATGTAGAAAATTTACCTTGTAACTTTCGAAAGATTTTGATTAACAAAACAATACAAAATGAATTTAAACTTCGGCAGAAAATGGTTTGTATTTAATTTACCATTAGTCTCCTATTAATCTTCTTGTCACTAAGTTTTATCCCTCTGCTATAAATTAATCATTCTGTGCATGTTCCGGCTAAGTGACTTTTCGTTTGACTCTAGATGCCCCAAACTCTTTAATACTGTGTGCTTCGCATAAAATTTACACTTTATAAATTCCAACCACCACTATGATATTAAAAGAAATTTAATGCTTTCACGCAGAATCCAGTTCTGTCCCGAATTTCACACGAGATCTAACGGAAATTTACATTAGGTTCTCAACGTTCACTAAATAAAGCGTTAATGTTCAGTTTCTGCCTGGACTGTAATGTTGCGTTCATCTCGAACAGGCTACCACGCACACCACTATTACAATATTCCGAGAGTAGCGTATTACGATGCGAAAGATAATCATTGCTGTGCTCTTGTAATATATGGTCGTATCTGCTGGAGAGAACGACTGTGAATGGTCTTCCGGCGATATCATGAATAAGTTATGTGGAGAGAGTAGTATTTGTGTTGGAGAGGAATCGATTGCTAATCTTTGACGGACGATCGAAATGTTGCAAAGTTTGTATCGCGGCACCAACTCTAATTTGCGATTTTCAGAAATGATCTAGAATCCCGATTTAACCTGCATAATGCTATTGTTATATGCAATTTGGTTCGCGTGTTTTAATGCATAGCGCTGCAGGCGAGATGTAGTCTAATAACACTCAACATAGTATAGCCATATGTGAAATAGCCAATACTCTACCGTCTTTGACGTTGAATGTTATTATTATTATTTTTTTTTTTCTTTGTATTTGGGAGTTCTGTTTTAAGAAGTAGTGATGTTATTTCAGCAACTGAAAATATTATATTTTACTACGGAAACCAGGACTATCGGGCAGAAAAGTTCAGCTTGGTGGCATCTATTGCATTCATGGTTTCAGAAACGAGGAGATTCCATGGAAATTGTGACAATGTATATAAAGTGCCTCGCATCGATGGGCAAGCTACCCGGTGGTAGTTTTTTTTTTTTTCCCATAGGACTCCTACCAATTGTTTTTCCCCATAGGACTCCATGGGGCAATTATCCCTAAGAGTTCTTCTGGAAGGCCCATTCAACACCAGTTTGTGGGCTGTTCAGGGCATACATCGGTGGAACACATGGTCCACCATTGATAAAAAACTGTCATCTGACTTTTGATGAGCGTCGCTTAACCTTGAGGCTTGCACCGCGAAGGAGGGGGAATAAATTAAAAGAGCATGTAAGAACAATCAAGTGAATTTAATGAAATTCACTTTTCAATATTTTTAAAATAGGGTATTTTCGATATTTAACACATTATACATTATTCATAGAGGCAAGCAGAATAAATTGCATTCATTATTTTTAAATTTCTTATTCAATTACGAATTTTGAAAATTTATTATCAAATATATTAAAATAATATTAAACTATATATTAAAATTGTATAGTAAAACAACATCTTCGTTGAGATAATGTTGAATATTTAAATAAATTTTAGGATAGATATTCTTGTAGTATTAATAAATAATTAATATAAGCTTTAAATTACATTAGATTAAATTACATTACTTCAGATATTATAATTTTTGGCACAATTTGGAATGAAGAGGATCCCAATGGAAACTAAATTTTGGAAAAAAAATAATCTGAGGACAAATTATTGAAGAAAAGAGTGTTTTTCCTCACATACGTAGCAGATAGCAATTGATAATATCAAAATATTGACAAGAGCAGAAAAAATGATGAGAATAACAAATTCCAAGAAATTGTTAGTTTATGAGATAATCAGATTCATCCTATTCAGCTTACGAAAAATACAACATAAAAAAAAAAAAAAAGGAAAACTTAATTTCCCAAGAAAATGTCCTTTTTGTTTATTGGGAAAACATGATTAATATTCATTTTATTATGTAAAAATTATTATGTATTAACTGCAATATGTTTAAAGAAAAATCTTTCATCTGGTAGGTGTTTAAATAATAGCGTATTTTAGTTTTTATTCATTGCATTTAAGGTTTTGAAAATGAAAATAGATTTTTATACATTTTATAAAACATTAGCATAATGTAACAAAATTAATATTGTCACCTAATAAAGTCAGATAGATGTGATGCTCAGAAATAAACATATTTTCTAGTCCAATACATGAAGAAAGGTTTTCTTATTTTATTATTTATAATCAAAATTTATGTATATATAGTGAAGAAAATAAGAAAGGGAATAAAAGTCACTGTTTGAAGATATGAACAGTTTAAAAATATTACATTTTTGTTTTTAGGTGAATATTGTGACGAATAAAATTATTTAAAATATTTTATTCATAAGTAATCAGAAACGTTAAAGTTAATAGTGAACCTATTATGAGAAATGCAGGGGCAGCAATATTTTAGTTACTTAAATAAGTAATCTGCGAATTAAGGAAGCCATAAAAACCCTTTTTAAATGTAATATTCCAAAATTAGGAAAAAAATTGAATACACGTTCACATTAATCTTAAAGTTAATCTTATTAATTAACTCATTACGTCTGGTGATAAAACAATGTTAACTAAAAAAATACAAATTATTTCTGAAATTCAAAAATCAAAAATACGGTACCAACTTTGCGTCAGATAAATTCCGCTCATTTGTGTCGATTAAGGAAAGGAGAAGAAAAAAAAAAAATTGGTTTGAAAGACCCAAAGGCAGAGCAAAGAACTTTTTTTGAAGCTTTGCAGAATGTACAGCAATGAACATTAAAAAAAAAACTTTTACTTCTTCTTTGATCCCCAGAGCTTTACTTTTTAAGACCAATAAAATCTATAGGTTAGATTTAAACACACATTTAACCAAAGTGATAAAAAATGTGAAAGAAAACCGAATTTATAGGCTAAAGATGGTTTTATCCTGTCTGTTAAACTTCCAAGAGAGACGATGTCACTATTGGGAATATTAAAAAAACACCGTTTTTAGCGTAAAAACGGATTGGGGTTCATGCATAATGGCATTGCACTAAAACTTGATGTAGCATCATGTAATGGATTCTAATCCATGAATATTCACTAGCAGAAAAGGGTTTGTTTTTCATTTTTAAAAAGAAAGTTCTTTCCTTCACAACTTTTAAGTGGAAAATGAGAAGAGGTTTGAAGGCTGTTTGTTTATTAACTTGCGCGCAAGAAATGTTCGAAGTCATTAGATAGCTTTTAAGAAAATCTTCTGAACCTTTTTGTAAATATTCTTTAAGATAAAACAAGGCTGAAGTAAAAATGAAATTTCTTTTTTGATTCCCGTATTTCAAAGAAGTAGTTAGCCATCAATGGTCCAAAGTAGTAGGTAGTTGATGCATCCATTTATGGAAACTCGCCATTAGAGTTTCTATTTCTTTAAAAAATACTTTTATGACTTGCTTTTACTTCGCATAATATAGCACAGGGGGATAAAGGATCAAAATATAAACCAATTAATATTTCTGCATTAAGTAGTATCAATTAATATATAAAATAAAAATTTTTTCTTCTATAGTCATTACAATTTGAATTGTTTTTAAAATTCTGATTGATATATACAGATACTACTAATTTATAAATTTATTTAAAGACAGAATGCTATAAAATTGATTAAGAAACCTGAAACAGTGAAATCTTTATTAGGCCTTAAAAATAATTCGTTAAAAACTCTGTACTAAATATCATTTGATGACTAATTACAATCTGTAATAACTTGTTAACTGTTGCAACATTCATACCATAGGCTCTCAATTGTTGGCTACTTCTGTTTTAAATCAGCATCATTTTTATGTGTAATAAATCTAAAGGGGACACAAATTTCAGGCTTAGTAAAAATTTAAAACATTGCGAAAGTCGAAATATGAATGCTATCATTTTATTGTAACTTTTTCATCACATAAATTAATCTACACAATTCATCTATCGAAAAAAAGTAATTCTAATAACCATCCATTTATAAATTTCATTCTATAAATATTGTTTAAATTTTCTCCCAATCTGTCTTGACATGATTTCCAGAAATGATGAAACACTCCACTCGCTTCTGTTGAAAGGTTGTAAAATGTAATTTTTCATTCACAAAAGCCCATTTATCTATTGATAATGTAATAAACTCTGCCTAAAAAACAAACAATAATTGTCGCAAATTCCCAAACATTTAACAGCTATTATTATAATATCATAAAAAAAGTTCTCTTTTTTCTCCACAATACTTGTCTCAAAAGACATTACATTTGACTGAAGCATTTTAGGAGAACAAATACACTTGGCCCAAAACCAAGTCTTGACTGCCTTAAGTTGTCACAGATCGCATCGTTCAGCCGATTTCAAGACTTTTGTGTAGAACGAAATTTAAAGACTACGAGTTTAATTTTTGATGAAACAGATTGTTTAGAAAGATCTAGCTGGGGACTTTTCTGACTTGAATGCTTTATCAGATTGGAACGATTTCACTTTGCAGCGTCTTCTTTTCCATCATCATTTCATTGTTGAAGTCGATGGATATTTTTTTATTCTTGAAACAATGGACAGCAAAATTTTGCTAGCTTTTTCTTCTGCAAAAGCAGCTTTTTGCGCCTATAATGTAGTGGTTGTCACAAAACCATGCTATCTTATTAGATATGAATGCAACTTTCAAGACAGAAAAATTGTAACTGGGTTTGGTTTTCTACTTCAATTATTTGCCGAATTTGAGGTACAATTTATTAGAATTCATAATTTCTGTATACTGGCAGTATTTTTAAATAGCTAAGTGATATTTAACCATTTTAAAATATAAAGTACATTTTTCCTACATTCTTTATACTCAAATTGTTTTATCTACTTAAAATGTATAGTTTAAAAACATTTCTATGATTTGTAAAGCAACAACCAATAACGTTTTCTAATTCAAAATTTTTGACTTTGTGCATTTGGCATTATATAGACCCTGAAATAGCAAATTCAATGTTATCCTGGGTGCACCACAAGGAGTCTGCTAAATTTTACCATCACATTTTGAAAATACCCCCGAGGATGATGTTTGAATTGCTTAACAAAATTTAATCAAATTTTTATAAAAATATAATGCAACTAATTTTTTTATTAATAAGTTTAAAAAATCAAATTTGTGTGACATAATAATTAATAAAAACAATTATTTAATTAGCATGAATAGCTACATGTATACTTTGCATCTACAAATATAATACGAGTTCGCTACAACAATCGTGTTGTATGACAATACGTACTATAATTAGTCATTGAAGGCATTATCTATTCATATGAATAGATGTAATCTATCTATTCAAACTGACCACAGAGATACTGGCTAGGCTCGGTCAGTCATAATCCCTACTGATCATCAAATCATTTCAACTATCACAGTGGCAAACGCTTTTGAGCTTCCCTATTAAGCATTTGTTCTATGCAGTGAATTTTACAAAATGTCATTAATAGGATATATGTTTATTCTGTGTATAATCCAATAAAAGTGAATTACTGTGATTCATTATGAAATTGTGCAAAAAAAAAAAAAAAAAAAAATAATAATAAAAATAAAAATAAAATAAAACCTCGAAATTTTATTCTTCGAGATTAATCACATCCTCCCCTGCTTCATAAAATTTTAGATAATTTCAATAGTATTAAAAAAAGTGTATAGTATTAAAAAAGCATAATCCGATAATCCTGCAAAAAAATCACATAACATACATGGCAAGTGGCATATATTTTACCGAAAAGATTAAATTGGGATTATTTATGAAAATTGCACCTCATAATTTTAATAATCCGTGTCCAATTAAATAAGCTGTTCAATATAATTAAAATATCGTCAAATAAAAGAATTTGAAATATATAAGAGAAGAAATCAAACTTTCTGAAAAATTTATCAAGATGAATTAAAGGCAGTTATGTACAACACTAAAAATATCAAATAAATAATTAATAATGAAAAATCAAAGTATAGTTTACGAGACAATATTGCATAGTTAGAGAAATTAATCATCGCAAGTCAATGAATTGGCAATATGATACTTTGAAGAATATCATCAAAGAAAGAATTGAGAGAAAATGAATTTGAAACATTCATATGGTAAAAATATATTGCATAATTCGATAAAATCAATCAGCGTATACTGTCATAACGAATGCACTTTTTATGTAGCACATAGGTGAGTAACGAGATACGAGCTATGTAAGCTGAGCAGAAGAAAAGAGCATGGAAGAAAGAAATGGGAAAACTCCAGCAGACAGCCTGATTATCAATAAGAATCTCCATCCAATCTTCTCATTTTAAAAATCAGTGACTGCAATGGAGGACAGATTTGAACCTGAACTCCTGCAAACCAGATGCCTTTGTTACCACTGGGACACTTGCTGGACAACAACAACATACTGAGAAAAAAAGAATATCACCAAAAAATAATTGCATTTTTTAATGCATTCAAGTTAAAAAAATTTAACTTGATACAAACATATATTTTTAAAATAAAAAGTCTTAATACTAAAAAGTTTTAAAAATGATACTACGTTAGTAATAGGCGTTCGTGCATTAAACGAAATTAACGGGATAAAAAAATATTTTTAATAAGTTTGCAGCTGATTTTGCAGTTTGTCCGACTCGTGTCAACGTGCACAGTCAGCTTGCAGTTTTTGATTCACTGATGATTGTGACAATACGTGTAAAAGTGTCTCGTACCGATAACAAGACTGCATGGTGAGAAATGCACACAAATGCAAGCAAATGAGGGTCAGTTATCGCTTAAAAAGTCCACCTGGAAGGCACTGTCATCCTCGTTGGTGGGCTATTCAAGGAGGTTTCACGTCTTCCTAAGAATTGATGTTTTTGAAGGATTACCATGAAATCTCAGATTTAAATTTTTAAGGACTATTTCTAATTTTTTTTTTAGAGTTTTTTTTTTTTTATGAATGCATCAGTGACTTCGTGGTTTATGAAATGTAACACAAACAGTTACCAAGGGTTGGAGAAAGGAAGTGTAATTACGATTTAACAAGTGTTGAGTCGTGACTGTTAGTAGTCGTAACAAACTAAATTTTCTTATCGGAATCAGATTCAGGTAGTATATTCTTTTTAATAAAGGAAAGATGTATAAAAAATTTTTATTCGTATTTCTCGTTTTTAAGTTAACAATTCCTTATCAGTAATTTTTGGAAACTTGTTTCATCATTTTTAATACAGAAAACATTTTTAAGTGAAGAGCAGCAATTAATTTTTCAGGCTATTAATAGATGGCAGCACAGGTTTCATGTCTTTTAAACTTGATATTTATCTGTGGAATTTGGATTTCGTCATGCTTTTAGAAAATACGTCTGGTTTCATTATCATTGAAGTATATGAAGTATTGATTTTTTCTATAATTAAAAAATATTTTAATTTTATTTATTATTATTTTTTACGAATGATTGATTTGAACAATTCGAAATAAGTACATCTTTTCATTCGACTTGTAGTACTATATCAAATGAGACATAATTCAAACATCCATGATTATGAAACGGAAGAAATATTTTATAAAACAGTAACAGAAAGAATTGGGCAGTGTCTGATTAGTTTAAATTAGCAGATTAAATTTTTTAGGAAAAAAAAAAAAGGATACATTTTGGTTTAATATAAAAATGCTATACGAATAAGTTAACGTTTTGTAGTGAGCGTTAAATCTTAGTTCGAGTAACCTTAAACCGAGTTCATGCGCTCTCTACTTACTCTCGATTTGTGAGAAGTTATGCGAGAACATTTGTCAACACACATGCTTTTGGTTTCGAAAGGTGTGCCGGCGCTAGTAATGCCGTGCAGCCTTTGTACAAAGCTAATTTAATAATATTTAACAGAATGAGGTCTTGCACACTTTGTGTATCTCGAACATTAGATACCACAGTTTTTATACAACTTTGAAAATATTCATAATGATGTAAGCAAAATATGTGTAATCAAAAGCACACACTCTTCTCTTTCAATTTTATAAGTACTATTATTTTTTTTTTTTTTTTTTGGAAATATTCGAAAAAATCTATTGGCATGAACTCCCATATCGACTACACTTTTTTTTTTTCTTAGACATAGATCAATTTCGAGTTCCACTTATGTATGCCTTGAAAAGCCCCCACGATGGGCGAAGAAGGGAGGATATATCCTTCCGGGAGGACTTTTAAAAGTAATTGCCTTACATTTGAGTCATATCGGAAAAACCCTGAAAACTGAAACCAGAAAGCCTAACTTTCGATACAAGACGCTTATGCAAGTCGGCACAATCCCCATTGAGTCTCATCCTTTTGAAACAGTGACTAGGCTTTTTTGCAAACATTAACGTAACTGTTAATTTAACTATGTTGATGAAACGAAAAATAAATAGTTGCTTTTAGCAGTGGTATTCGACGTCGACGCTAGATGGTGTTAGGAATCGGCTAATTTTTTAAAGTAATTTAATTCAACTCTTTGGATAAGAATAATTTTTAACAGTTGATTTCAGCTGTTATTTAACAGTGCTTCATAGCATTGGCGCTACGGTGTAATGTAACGCCAGTCGATTCAACTCTTCGGATAGGAAGAACTTGAAATTAGAAGTTGATTTTAACTACTGTTAAAAAATTCAATTATTAATATATTATAATTACTATTATTTTTTAATTGCTTTTGCATGATTAAATTATAGATACATATTACAGTGAATATTTCGCAAATAAGATTGCTCTGATCGCTTAAAGATACGGTATTTATATGCGATGATATCATGATATATATATTATACATAATATATTATATAATACACATATTATTTCTAATTCATCAATTTTATTAAATTTTTTTTGTCAACAAAGTTTATTGAAATAAATCATGTTAATTAAAACCTCGCAACGATGAATTTTCTTTGTTTGTAATATATTAAAAGAAATACTGGATTAAAAAAAAAAAAAAAAATCATCTAAGAGTTATTTTTAACCGAGAATATATTTTACAGATGGATCAACAGATCTATTTTTTTTATGCATAAATTGCCTTTTTTTCAGAAATTTATTTAAGTAAAAAGTTATTAATATTTAGCTATGAAAAAATCCATGAATTCCAAACCATATTTGTTTTATCAGTCTTTTTTTTAAAGAATTTCTATATTCTTTTTATAATTATAAATAAATCTTCCATTTATTTAATAATCAACATATTTAATGGGAATAAAAATTTTTTGAAAATTTCTTTTAATATAAAATTTTAAGAAAAGAATCTAAATTAAAATGCGCTTATTTAGTAATTTTAGTCCAGTATATTGATTTAGAAAATTTAATTTGCTGTAGATGAAAAAAAAATAGTGTAATTGTTGGAAACAAAAAAATGTAACATTTCTCTTAGTAGGTCTCTTGATAAATGTATTCTACGTTACAATTCAAATAATTGCTATTTGCATAATATTCATGCACATAACTTACCACACATCAAAAAGAATTAAGGATTGTTAAAATTAACAGTTCATTTATATTAGCATTAACGGCTAACACCTTTAACGAAAATTAACAGTTTTTCCCATCTCTAACAGTGACTACAATAGCCTCTGGAAATGAATCCACTTTTCAAAATCAACTCGGCACTTGTCTGGAATCGCTTGTTGGGTTTCACTTAGTTAGATAGCCACCAATATTTTCCACCAGACCAATACAACCGTGGAGCAAAACAAATTTCTCAACAGAACATTCTAACCAATCACTTAGACTGAATCCTCAAGTACCCTATCAAATAAAAAAACAAATCATTTACAGAATTTTAGTAATACCGCAGGTTAACTCTTCACATGACATCGGCTAATTGGGCAAGCTCATTTAAATAATTGAATGTACAACTTAGTTTCAAAGTCACTCTAAGATTTTTCAAAACTTCATAATATAAAGTTAGTCCACGACTGAAAGATCTATCACAATATCGTTTGAAGGGAATATAAATTTTTATAACACCTATTTCAATGTATAGCCCAATTCGGAATCCAGTATTTGACTTCGCTAATTGCATGAACTGAATAATTTGGTTTACAAGATGATAGCATTCCGCAATGCTTTTATATGTTCTTAAAAAATATTTTTCTAAATAACATAGGGATGTAAAATTTAATTCTTATATATAGATATCTCACCACAGAAATAAAGAAAAAAAAAAAAGGTAGTAGTGAAATTTTGATTTGTAATAGCTGAAGCACTGACAGTTCTTCCATGGATTCCATCATTTAAAAAAAAAAATGAGTGTAATTTATAATTCCGTTTCTTTTAATGCGCTAATAACTCGAGTGCATCATTAACATCTGTGTGTGATTAGGGTAGTTAATTCAACACCGATCTAACTGAAAATAAAGACAAATGAAAATTAATAAAATTTTCTTAATGTCCTGTCTAGTCGAAGCTGTAATGATACGTTTAAAATAAATATGGCCATTAAAAACACATTCTCTACCTTGAACAAATGCAGCGTAACTAAAGTTTAATAAATGTATTTCAAGGGGCGATGCTGGTCATTAGTTCCTTTAATTATTCGTCGCAAAATATTCAAAAGTTATAATTAATAGTCTCTAGTGTCTAGATTTGGTGTAATTTTTCGCCCGGAAATACCCATCTTTATTGCTCCAGATAGCTACAATTAGATTTTATGCTATTAAAATGTTTTTTAAAATTAGGATTTACTGCGTAAAATGATGTTCTGAAGTTGACTGATAAGTAAAAATCGCAGGAAATTCAGAAGAACTAAATTAAGAAAAATATTATGAATATGGTGTCAATAAGTAAGTTGCTAAGTATATCATACAGAACTATCTTTTCTCTTCGACACAGAAACCGATTTTCTCCTGATTTTTACAGGCTGACATCAGGAAATTTCAACTCAGAAATATGACAAAGATTATTATGCCCCTCTATCATTATATACACGTCCTCTATGTACACTATTTCCCTCAAATTAAAGAAAAATACTGAGTTATTGGTAAAATAGCAATAATTTCTTAGCAAAGAAACCGATTGATATGCAATTTGAGTTTTAATAAAATGTGATGTAAAGTAATTTAAATAAAAGTTGTTCCATATGACGAAACAGATGTATTAAGAATAGAAAGTATCATCTGCAAATAGTATGTAATTGTATGCATGAAAGTAATGTTTCTTTATAATGAAATAAGAAATTTGATTAATACTTTCCTTGCGATGATTTCCAGGCATCATATCGAGATCAAAATCAGACAGATGTGGCCATATCGATGTTTTTTTTTTTCCTATAAGTCATCGACTTTGGCAACAGTTTTAAATCACAAATTCGACATCCAAAAGATTCAGCCAAGTCATATATTGACCACTTATGTTTTTAACTTGTAGTCGAGCCTACGAAGAAATAAAACTTGAATCTTAACCCAACTTGGGACTTGCCTTTTGAAGATGGTGACAACCTCTACTGTGTACAGCTTTATTTATATTCTCCGTTCATTCATTCATTCATTCATTCGCATTAGCCATTGGATTGGTTCAGCTATTTGTGTGCCGCACATCTGGCCTCATAGGAGGGAGCTTTTGATCTGGGTTCACCAACAAGTCTATTGGTCCGCAGAAAGATAGAGGGTTAATTTCTTCACAGGTGATTCTACATTCAACTTGCAAAGCGATAATAGAAGTTGCTTCGATTAGAATAATATGGAAGCCTTTGTGATCCAAGAAACAACCATGAAAGAGATTCATATTGAGGGAATCAGAATCTATGCGTGAGATAGTGGACACAGACTTCAACGTCTTTCTACGTAGAATAATGATTGCTGAAATCTATAAAGATGCTTGCTTGCTGCTTGATTTTTGTGTCCTTATACATATATCATAGGAGAAAATTTCCTCTGACAAGGACTGATAAAGTGGACGCAGCAACAAACAATTCAGTGCATGGAATGACTAACTAGATCACCAGAGCTGAATCCAATCAAGCCTATTTGGGAACCCTAGGAGACATTGCTGCTCTCAATCATATTTCTTAGACACTTGCCACTCTTGGAACAGCTTTAAAAGAACGATTTCTCTTGTTTCCTATTGATCGCATAGAGCGCATCATAGATGGGATTATATGTCGCTGTATGTGGTGCATTGCTGCTTGAGGGGGATGATGAAGGTACTTTTCTAAATCAAACTAATACATCAAATTTGGTAAATTCATACATGTACAAATTGTGGATGCGTTAATTGTTTGGTAATTTGTTTTATACTTACAGTTTACTTTATGCTGTATTGTTTAGTCTAATTTTCATTAACATTGCAAAAAACGTAACTCAAGATTGTGTATTTTACGTTACGAAAAAAAGAAAATAAATTAAAATGAGAAATTACAGTAATGTTAAAAAACATAAGCGAATGAAGCAATATTAAAAAATAAACTGCAAATATATAATTCATAAGTAAAAAAAAAATATATTTAATTACATTGTGAATAATAACATAATTTAATGCATAATAGTTAGCATGTATTAAGATTTATTTTCTACATAATATTAATGAATTGTAAAAATAAACGAAGAAAAGCGAACGGAATAATTAACAAACTAGGATTACCAAATCAATGTAATAAATATCTTGGGACATTCATAAATAAAGAATGAAAAGAGCAAAAATAAAGACTGCATAAGAAAAATTTATAACGATCAAAATTAAAGACAAAAAGAAATGAAAAATAAATTCATTTTCGAAGCATATAATAACTACTTGATATTTTTTGAATGATAAATCTTATTATTCATGCCAAAATTATTAATAACTAATGTTATTAAGGGAAAATAATAAATCGATTCATCTTGTGAATATTTTAATATAAATGCTTCACGTATCATGGGTAAGATAATTTTTATTTTTGATATTCATCTACATAACAATTGTAATTATTTTATTATAATTTTTAATCAATACGAGAGCTAATTGTGGCAATCATTTTGTGAGGTGATTTGTTGAAATTTTAAGTAATCAAACACCACTTTTAAGTGATCGATATTTCAAAGGCAAAAGATACTTTACAGGTTTATTTCACTAAAACTAAACCACATTTGTGTTACAAGCATGCAAAAGTCACCCACGCTGATAACTAAACGATAGAATTGATTTTGCTAAGTCTGACATTCCAAGAGACCTTTATTAAATGCCGTTGAGTTCTGAACTCATAACATTACTCTGATCCCATTTCTATTACATTGAACCAGGCATTTGCATATTTTAAATAAAATGTGTTATTCTTAGAGGAATTAGTATTTATCAAAATATGGTTTTTATTCAGTCATTTTCAAATTACAGGTTTATTTCTCGACATGCATAACAACAACATCAATTTGATGTTAATAGAAATTTATTGGTAGCATAATTTTTTGCTGTATTACGCCGACATGTAAATTAATTACTGTATTAATTAATCAGTAATATTATTACAATATGATATTTATTTGTACAACAGTTTCATTTATTTCTGCCAATAGAAATTTGGCGTGATCTTCATATAAATTTTGATTCACATTCAAAATAATGCCACTACAATAATGTAATTTTAATGCACTAAACAATAAAGAATCATCAAGTCAATATTGAGTATATGATAAAAGCGCATGAAATAATTTACTAATAAACTTTAACTAGTTAATTTTTCATTTTGTACACATTTTCCCTCACATGCAAACTGATCACAATACAACAGTATCTTCACTATTTCAAAAAAGCACACAAACAATAATTAATGATTAATTACAAATTTCACAAAACGATACATTTCTAAAATAGTTTATTTACGAGTTTTCTATTTCCGCGTACATTTTCATGCTGTGTACTTAATACGTAATCAAAACACGCGTCTAAAGTGACGACCTTGTATCAAACGTAATGCTTAACAATGTTAGGAGATCTCCCTGCCCTAACTAATTAAATGAATGTTTGAAATCGGTTTCCAACTCGTCAGTTTGACATGAACTTTGAATGAAGGCTCTTCATTAAGTTTGCGCTTGGCCAGCGCATAGATTGCATATGTATGAACATCAACTGTTACAGGGAAACGATGATTTTGAATATTTTAAACCCAATGGCGAGATCTATGAAGGTAACTCCGTTGATTAACAAAGAAATAATGCAGGTGGATCGTGTCGCACGAAATCATCTGCACTTTTCGGATTATCTTTCATCAGCCGTTTCGTAAATTTTAAGTTTGATTTCAAAACACATTCCTTTTACTACTGCCTAACAAGTACATTTCAAAGTTATTTATCAAACTAAATTGTGGAAAGAAGTATATATCAAAATTATTAATAACTTATCTAACTATTAATAACTTATAATATAAATAAATAAAAATTCTTTTTTATTCTTTTTTTTTTTTGTGCGAAGTATCGGCCAGTCTTTCGGGCGTGCTTTCTCCCCGACATCTTTGCGGCCTGATGGCCAATTGTCTAGCACTCTAGCCTTTGGTACCACAGGTTTCAGGTTTGAACCCTGGCAGTGGCATAGATGTTTGTGAGTGGTTCGGAATCCATGTTAAACTGCAGGTCCCGATCTAATTAGCCCAAAGTGTGCACAAAATGACCGTAGAGTGACAAACCAAACCCGACATCTTTATTAAAGGATACCACTTGGAGTAAAATGTAATTTGGTGGTGGAGATCTTGGGTAACTATTTGTTTTATAAGTCAGGAAAATCAAGAATATATCTATTTAGTCAGTTCGATGATATCCTTCAAGTGTCAGCATAATTTGTTCTTATTAAATGAAGGTGAAAATTAAATTCATAACCTTTCCTTTGAAGCAGTAATAACACAGCTTCCGACCGAATCATGATTGGCCATTACATTTTATATATCTTAAGATCATTGTCGCTAAGTGACAGTAGCTTCTTATATGTGTCTTTGCTTTTTTTACTTTAATTTTAAGTTATTTATATGTGTAGACCGAAATGTGTTTTAATGAATTGTGAATTTGAATTTGTACTGAAATGTGTATTTTTATTGGGATTCCTTTAAGTATAACACAAATGCAGGCCAGTTTTACTTAAGAATTTCTACAAAAAACGACGAATCTTCTTCACCATTTCCATTCATACAATTTCCAAGGAGAAGACATCTCATGTGTAGTAAAAACAGTTCAACTTCCATTGAAATTCTAATCGACTTAAACATGACTGGGCTTCTTCAATAGTACCTAGTAGCATAATTAGTAACTACGGAAAGTCACGACTATTTAACTAAAAATAATGACGAACTATTAATGATTTGAAGATTTAAAATAGGTTTTTAAGTTTATTATGCTTCGTTAAACTTATTTTCCCGAGACCACTGAGGAAGAAGTAATTTAAAAATATTGATCTATTTCGTATCTAAAAAGGCATTCAGTTATAAGCTAGGTGAATTGTTATAACCACCCAAATGATTACTGAAGTGCCTTTTCATCATTAGAGTTGAGGTATTTGAGCTATTTATAAGTTTTCTACTACAGTCAGAGTGTTTCAGAAACAGAGCCTCGTTATAAAGTTTCCACCTTTTCCCATCCACAAGGCAATCCCAACATTGTCAGCAACGCGATGGGAGGAGGAATCCGAATTTAATGGTTCTTTTTGAAGTTTTTAAGTGGGAAAAAAATGGATGGTCTCTGTGAACCACTGACGGAAGCAGAGTTCCAGCTTCATACTAATCGGATTTTCCATTTTCCACTTTCTTCATTTTTTTCTTGTCTTTGGTCCAACTCTGCCTCACACTTTCTTTCTACTAATGAATGCTACAGAGGAATTCCGTCGTCTTCCGTTGAAAATGAAGTTTTCTTTTCAACTGTTACAAAATAAAAACTATTTTCACACTAAGTAATGTCGATCATCGCACCTAAAACTCCAAGAGAAGTGAGAGTTGGTACCACACAGAACACCGGAACTAGTTCAGTTACTTGTTAATGGCTTCCGTTCAATTTATCATTCTTTTCGTTTTGACTCCTTGGAGGTTTTTGGAGACACGTTTTCGCAACAGAAATTATACTTTTATGTTTTTTCCAGATGTCCGTGAAAGTCTGACGGTTGTTGAAAAAGTGTTGCCTTCATTAGAATTGCAGTAACAACTGACAAAGTTTCAGAAGCTTAAAACGGAAAAAAATTGGAATGGATGCATACCTTGCTTAACAACTATGCATATAATGATGAAAAGACATATCTAGTGGCTGCGATTTTAAAATTCATGAACTTCCTAGGGAGACCAGTTTCTTTTAGTGAGAAAACTTATCTAACTTGAAAAAGTTAAAAAAGTAAGGGGGAAACACGGTTTCTTTCATATTTTAATGAATGCAATGCAAATGTCATATTGTATTAAAAAGTTTATTTCATTTTAGATTATTACAAAAGAAAACCCATATTAATTTTTGAAATAATTGGTAAGAGAAATTTTATAATTGAATCTCCAAAAAAATCTGACTTAGATTTAGAATGAATTGATATCAAGTATGTATCTTTATGATTCGTCATAAATCTACATGTTGAACTATTCCACGAACTTAGATTTCTGGTAATTTTCTTTAATGAAGACAGGGTGATTAAGCCTTTTTTTAACTGAACACAACAAAACTCGTTAAATAAAGATACGATTGAAAAATAGTAATATCAGATTTACCATCCAAATTATTTTCAGATTTTCTATATATCCAACATATATTAAATATTTGATTTCTTATGTATATATATAACCATAAGATAAGGTATAGTTTAAAATGCACTAATTAAAGAGTTTATTTCTTAATAGTTAGTTTTCTTCTAATAATTCTAAGAACTTTGGCATCCAATTACGTAGATACCAAGAGTTTTGCCTAGCGTAAGAATTCTCGCAGCATCTTCCATAATAGACTTGTAAACTAATCATAGCTAAAATTCCACCTTAAATGTTTGCCTCCTCGATGCTAATGGAAACGAATTCCTGAATACTACCAGAATAATCACAGATAAAATAAATGCAAATGACTAATTAATTTGGTAACCCGGTAATACCAAATGCTTCGACGCGGTGTTAAGAGATAAAAAGCGTTTCTTATCGTATACTGAAAGAAATTGATGCATTTAATAACAAAATTGTGTTCCACTTTCGGAAATATTATAATTGCTTTACTAAGATTATCAGTAATTGCTTTAATTAATGCAAAAACAGCGAAGTCAATATTTATCTGTTTTCCCATATTTGTCCCAGAATCATATGAAATTAGACTAATTTTTGTATTCTTTTATTGTAACCAATCGTGTTTTTTAAATAATTGCATGAATTTTATTAATAAATTAAAATTAAAAAAATTAATATTTATATTTAATTAATAATTATTTACACTGAAGTGACAAAAAGTCATGGGATAGCAATATGCAAATTTTCAGATGGCAGTAGCATCGCGTAGAACAGGTATAAATGCGCAGAGCTTTCATTTCTGTTCAAGTTATTCATGTGAAGAGGTTTTGACGTGATGATGACCGCACGACGGGAAATAACAAACTTTGAAAGCGGAATGTTAGTTGGAGCTAGACGCATGGGTCATGCCATTTCGGAAATCGTTAGGGAATTCAACATTACCAGATCCACTGTGTCAAGAGTGTGCCGAGAGTATGAAATTTCAGGCATAACATCCCACCATGGACAGCGCAGTGGTCGACCGCCTGCACTTAACGACCGAGACCGGCGACGTCTGCAAAGAGTCGTAAATTCTAACAGACAAGCAACACTGCGTCAAATAACCGCAGAAATCAATGTGGGACGTACAAGGGACTTGTCTGTTAGAACTGTGCGGAGAAATTTGGCTTTCTTGGGCTATTCCAGCAGAAGACCGACTCGAGTGCCTTTACTGACAGAACGATATCGCTTGCAGCGACTCTCGTGGGCACGTGAGCATATCGGTTGGTCCCTGGATGAATGGAAAACCGTGGCCTGGTCCGATGAGTCACGATTTCAGTTGGTAAGAGCTGATGGTAGGGTTCGAGTGTGGCGTAGACCCCACGAAGCCATGGACCCAAACTGTCAGCAAGGCACTGTTCAAGCTGGTGGTGGCTCCGTAATGGTGTGGGCTGTTTTTTCATGGGATGGACTTGGTCCTCTGGTGCGACTGGACCGAACATTGACTGGAAATGCTTATGTTCAGCTACTTGGAGATCACTTGCAGCCATTCATGGACTTCATGTACCCAAACAACGATGGGATTTTTATGGATGACAATGCGCCATGTCACCGGGCCACAACTGTTCGCGATTGGTTTGAAGAACATTCTGGACAATTCCAACGAATGATCTGGCCACCTAGATCGCCCAACATGAATCCCATCGAGCATTTATGGGACATCATCGAGAGGTCTGTTCGTGCCCAAAATCCTGCACCATCAACGCTTTTACAATTATGGACGTCTATCGAGACAGCATGGCTCAATATTCCTGCAGAAGACTTCCAACGACTTGTTGAGTCCATGCCACGTCGAGTTGCTGCACTTCTCCGGGCGAAAGGAGGGCCGACACGATATTAAGAGGTATCCCATGACATTTGTCACTTCAGTGTATATTTTTAATGATTTAAATAATATTGCATAACATAATCCGTTTCATTTTGTTTTTGAACTGACGCTTGGAGCAATGACATGATTTAGTTCAATGCTTAGTTGATGGACTCAGCAATGTGTCTGACCAAATCCTACTCGACAGGCAACTTTACGTGTAGAAAATAAGTTTTTCACATTAATACTTGCGTGGGGTAAAATTGACCTACATATTTATTAACAATAACCTAACAAAAGCCTGCTAGAATTTCAAACTGCGTCAAACAATTTTACGATACATTAAAACTAATTCAATTTGATTTCTTTTTCCAATAATAATATCGGTTTTGAAAAAAATTGAAGGACCATCTACTCTGCTAATAGTGAGAAGGTCTCACAGTTTTCTGTAGACCCCAATGACTCTAAAACATATGTAGTTACATAACAAGCATGCCAAATTTGATACCCAGGTTGTCAATTCATCATGAAGTTTCTCTAGAAATGGGGATATTTTAGAAGCATGATAAAATAAACATATCTAAATGCAGCATTCCTAAGAAACAAAAAAAAAAAAATTTTCTTAATGAATCATGACTAACGAAATAATGTCTCAATAACTCGTGATTATGACATGATTTATTAACATCCTTTGTGATATGCTGAAATAAATACTAAGAATGCTTCTAAACCCTAAAGTGTTTGTTCGTGATAAAATTGAATGCATGCAAAAGCAATGCTGCTGAAGCGGTATGAAACATGGTATTAAGAACTAAGTTTCCAACTTACACGGATTTAACTTAAAATGAATTGCGCTATGCTTGCAGCATTATGATAATTACAGCGCAAAATGACAAATGAAATCTTAAGTACCCTGCCAAAAGCTGACTGAAGGTTACTCTTGGAACATTAACTCAATTAGTCCAATGTTAAATTATTCAAAACGTTTTTAATGTGTTGTCAGCGAATTGAATAATCATAAAACGAAACTGGTATGTAATTACGAACTTAAAAAGAAATTACCTGTAAACATGTAACAGAGCATGTGATTATCTGCATGTGGCAGTTTGAAATTAAATAAGTTGACAAAAATTAATAAATATGGATTCACGTTGTTTAAGTTTACTTCAAAGGTCGTTTCTCAGTGTGCTAAATTATTCACGCATTTTTTAAGCTTCTCTCAAATTTATGATGGCGAGAAAAAAATCGCATTAGTTTTAAAATTAGGTTATTATTGATTTACGTTGTTTTGCTATGTTTTCTAATGACCATCTCTAAAATACTTATAAAAGAAGGATTTTGCGAAATGAGACCATTAACATAACATAGTGTGAAACAGGATATTTTAAAAATATACACCAGAGGCATGATTTATCGTTACGGACGTAAAGAGAGGAAATAATAGCATGACCTTTAAAGAAAGAGAAACATGATTAAAGGTTATGAAGGAAAAAAAAAAAAAATAATGAGTTTTTAAAATTCGGAAATTTAAAATACACGAAGAATAAAATGTCGTAAAGAAATTTAAGATGTAAATGAGATTAACAATTAACACCAGAGATTCGAGACAAGAGTAAAAAAAAGAAACTCGAAATGAATGAGTACCTCTTTAAATCATTACAAACACAAAGAAAACAGCAATTATTCGAGTTTACAAATTTAAAAACATAGTCTTTACTCACAGTACGAAAATTTTAATATTTTTAATGAATCTGTAGTGGAAGTTCTATGGGATGTTCCTACATATTTATGAATCGTAATTTAATATAGTTTTTAAAACAAGCAAACAATTTAATAATTTAAAAATAAAAAAAATGAAGAGTAAAGTATCCTTTTGTATGTTACAAGCAATTATTCGAAATTGTCTCACAAAACAAAATATTTAAATAGAACAAAATATATATTAGAATCGAAACGCAAGGGTATAATTAGAAATGAATTGATATACATGGAAAAAGTTTTAAAAAAGTGAATATTCATATTTATAGTTCTATCACTGATTGTGTGGAAAGATAAACATTTGGTTTAAAAACGGAAACGGACGAATCGATTACTTGTTAGGGGTGCTAGTCAGATAATCGCTGCACAAATCAATTTTGCAAGAAAAAAAGCCCAATGGTTATTATGAAATTTGTTTAAAATTTTAATTTTTAAAAATTACAGTTATTTTTATTGTAATTAAACCCCTGCTAAAATGCTTATCTCCCTTATTATGCTGCTCTTTCTTAATTCATCCCACTTGGCCGCTTGTCAATTTCACACAATCAGTGGTCAAATTATACCTGCATATACTTTGCAGATATTTCCAACATGCTAAAAAAAAGAACTCAAAATCTTCTTAACCCCATATATAGAAATCTTATTTATAAGATTTATTTAGACAAACATCTTTCAATCTTTTAAATGTTGGCGCACAAAATTAAATGACATATCATTACTTTTTAATAGCACAAAGAAAATCATCATAATTATAAAGGAACATAATGTAATATTAAACATATTATATTCAATATTTTAGATTAGCTATACAATTTAATAATTTTAATGCAATTAATTTGTACTTACATCTATCTAACTGACAGAAAACATCCTATCCAAGAAAGCAAGTGTTAACCTGCATCTTTTCATCATTCGTAGAATGACAAGCAATCAGGACATCCGCGTCAGTTGTCATTTAAATTGATATCTATGTTCTTTAGTACCATTGTCAATAATAGAATAAATATCTCTCTACATAAAAGATGAAAAAAATTACTACTACTACACCACAGCACTGTGCCTAGAGCTGAGTTACCTCTTTACAGTTTGGGAATGATGTGAGTGAGAGATGTCTGACTGGGCTCTATGACGCTCTACGGTCAAATGAGACCGGGACCTATGGCTTAAAGTGGATTCCGACCACTACAAAAATCCCTGGTACCGTCGGGATTTGAACCCGAAACTTGTGGTACCAAGCGCCAGAGCGCTAGCCATTCTGCCATCAGGACCCTCTGAAAAAAAAGAAATTTAAATCTATGTGTCCGTCATAAAAGCTATGTGCTAATCTTCAATATAATTGCGAGCGGCCTGATGGCCAATTGGCTAGCTCTCTGGCCTGGTACCACAAGCTTCAAGTTCGAATTCTGGCGGTAGCATTGATGTTTGTGGTGATTCCGGAATCCACGTTAAGCCGTAGGTCCCGATCTAATTAGCCTAAAGTATGCACAAAATGACCGTAGAGCGACAAACCAAATAAATCTATATAATTGCGAAGAATTAAATAGCATAATTTCTATTTGAAATTTTATCTCTAATATACATATAATAAATATCATTTAAAATAATAGATTAAATGTTGCTTCTTATTGCTATGAAAACTTAAACCCATGCATTATATGAAGCAAATTTCGATAAAATTGAAATATTAAATAACAAAAATTGTAATCAACTCATTTACAATACTTAAAATTTTCGCATCACTCATAAGCACTTTGATCATTTTACTGTCTAATTTGTTACCATGCCATATTGCTTTAAATTCATTGGGTGAAAATTTTTCAGACATATACTATTCCAAAATAAACCTCAAAATTGGTTAATGCATTCTTTGGAGCTATTTAGCCCCTAGGGGCTCCATCCCCGATATAACAGGGTAAATACAGTTGAAACAATGAAAATTGCCCAGAAAATATTTATAAATATAATAAATTTTAACTGACAATCATAAACAAATAAAAATAAAAATAGAAATTAAACTAAAATTTTGCGCGGACGTTTTAAATCATTATTGGGAACGTAAGAGTCAATCTCCTGGATTGCAGTATTTTCATGATTAACAAGCGTGTCAGAAAATTTATTGAGGATTTGAAGCAGGGGCTGTCGCGAGAGCCTGCATGAATAATCCAAGTTTATCAATTGGTTTTCAGTTTTTTTCAAGAGTTGAAGAATTTCAAATAAGTTTGGAAAAGCTGCGAGAATATTTTGCAATTCTTTAAGAAGAGATAACGGTGCCTGTATGTCCAAGTTTTGTTTGTTGTTTTCCACGGTGAAGGTAGAGGGAGACAGGAGCAGTAATTTCGATTTTAGTAGAGTGGCCGCTAACAGCTTGTGAGAATGATCGAACAGGATTGATAAGAGTAGATTTGAATGATCTTGGAAGATTAATTGTGGTTGACGGAAACTGTCCTTTTTTAATTTGCGGTTTTGGAAATGTTGCACATCCTGTCCAGGAAGCGACATGTCCTTTGGCTAGACAATTTATACAGATTGGCTCAAGAATTTTCTTTAATGGAGCACTCACCAGTTCTATGGTACCTCCAAAATTTTCAGGCATATACTATATATATTCTGCTTATACATAATAATTTTTAGTATACCTGGATTTTATTTGCAAATTCATAATGAGAGATCATAATCACTGAGGAATTTCTTGGTGATTGGTTGATTCTGATGATTCATCAAACCACGTAGTTGGCTGGACATGATTAGTATGCCGTTTAGGTTTGAAGTTGGGAAAAAGGTTCTTAGTTTAAAACTGGACGCCATTTATTTAACAGCTCTTAAAGTATTAGAATGATGGTTTTAGATGAAAAGTATTTTCTGCGATACTAAAGTAGGCAAATTTTCTTGTAGGTCATTTCTGTTCTCATTTAGAGAGAATTTGTGAAAGATTAAATTATCTTGAGTGTAGGATTATGCAAATAAGTAGCGTCAAGTAAGGGTTGCAATAAAAGAATCATTGATTTCATAACTTCAAATCAAGTTGATGATATATCCACTTAAATTACCATTAGGTTGCATATGCCTCAAACCTTTAGAATTATTTGAATTCAAAGTCAATTAATTAATTTTAAATTTTACCCTTTTATAATATTGCAAACATACGACTTAGAAAATTATTATTAACATTTTCTTGGAAACATTAATTTTACTTTTATATTAAATTTTAAATAGATTAAAAATTTAATAGGAAGTTAAAAACTATTTTTAATAATGTAACTTCACAAAGTTCAAACAAATTAGCTTATTAATAGAAAGTATTATTTAATTGCTGTTACTTGAGTCAGTATTTCATCCCTTTAAGAAATGTCTCCAGTTCTTTGAAATGAAAGTGTCAAGATTTAGACCACATTTCTCTTAAAGCAGGAACTGCCGAGAAGAAATTAAATTCGCTCGAACGAGGTTTTTAATCCGAAATTTTAAACCCCTGTAGGGAATCCTTTGTTTTCTATCCCATTATTTAACAGAGCGGATGGCTGTGTGAAGGGAGAGTTTTCAAACAAAGTAACTTCTCTATTCACACCTTTCATCTTTAAGTGCATTTAGCGGAGAATATAAACATCACAGAATTTAAAGTATGCGTCGTGAAGTGAGGCTTCCCCTTCATACCAAAATAATCTAAAAACTATGAATAACGATGAAAATATTTGCAGCAAAAGACTTCCCTTTGTAGCAGCATAATTATTTTACAAGAGTCTTGACTGCTGAATGCTGCATGGAGGATGTTAAGTAGATTACAAAAGGCAAAACTAAAGAGTCCTAACCGTGGAAATTAACGCTTACAAGCAGAAGGAAAAGGAGTTTGTGACAGAATTTTGTCTAAATCATTTCGCTACGTAATTAAAAAAAGTAATTTGACTGCACGAAATTTAAAAAAAAAAGGGTTCAAGAAAAATTGCAAACTTGTTGCGGAATTTTTAAATGCTTAACTGAGGTATTCCAGCTGTTGTATTACTAACTTTTAACTGTTTTTACCATTGTTTATGAGTATGTTATTAGTAACAATGCTGCAAAATATTCTCTAGTGTCTTTTTGTAATTTTGGAACTTTAGTTATGAGTTAATTGTATAAGTTATTTAAAACGATAAAAGACATAAATCAGAAACAGCTCGCAAGTTATCGTTTAGGAAAGAATTAAAGAAATTCAATAGAAGACTTTATTTTGAATGAAATGCTGTTTTATACGCTAAGTGGAGGATGTTCATTCGGACTGGGGAATGCAATGGAAAAATACCAATACTTCAACTTTAAACAAAGAATTTGATTTCATTCTTAAGGCTATAAATAAAAATACAGGTGATACAATATGCAGAAAAGTAAACATTTTTCTATATTTTATACTTCTAAACATTTTCTTGTAGATTTTTGCATAAATTAAAAAGCAGAATTAACTGTCACAATAACTGTGCCAGGAACTAAAGAATACCGAATAAATTTGTTTCACGGGAAAAGGATACACATTTGGTTATTAATTTCTATATATATATAAATTATAAGTGGTGTACGTCAAACCATTATTATTCTAATAAACATTTTATATTGCTGCTTTGAATACAAACCCACGGTCAATAAAACAGTTACAAAAATTATACATTAAAGATATATAATTTTGTTTGATAAGTAACATTATAAGCCATTATTTGTTACGATATCTCATAAATATTCCCATATTCTCATAAATAGGTAATACGAGTATATACCAGTGTGTAGGATGACAAAGTATTTAAAAAAACCAATCGGTATAACGAACTTAAAAGAATAATAGAATAAAAATGAATTAAATATGTCAATAGTTTTAACATTAATTAAATAAGAGAAAATCTGCTCAATCCAATTTTAGAGTTCGAATGAAATAGTCGAATCAAATATCTAGGGGTAATTCATTGGTAAGAGATTCATCAAAATGTATTAGCAATAAGATTTCTTTTGAAATAAATGCCGCGGGTTTGGGTATGGACGGAGTTTGATACCAACATTTTTAAAAGTGGTTATTATCTGAATCATCATATAATATTTTATTAAAATGTATTTTATAAAGTGCATCGGAAGTTATTTCTTTAAACCGAAGAATTCATAACGGAGAAATTTCAATTTTCAAATGAGTTTCTTGAACTGTCACCAAATATTTACCATTTGACAAAGAAATTCAAATAATGCGAATATTTTTCGGTGCTTCGTTTTTTTAACATCAAAGAAAAGGATTTTATAATTATCGCATCTAAATACAGAAGTTAAATGCAAGTCATTTTCAACTTTAAAAACAGAGATATGATAATGCAACACGCATTAATAACTCTGAGAATGGCTGGAGGTCATGATTCTGCATTACAAAACAAAATGAGCAATTTTTTTTTTAAAGGATACCGCTTTAAGGAACAGGTGTAAGCAGCTTGCTAATTAACATTAGTTCAACATCGCCGACAAGCTCTTGTACCTGCTTAATTAACCCTCATTAAAAGATGCCCGATTTTCACGTTACGGCCTTCGAGATAAAATTAAAAAAAAATCATTAACTAGTTTTTAAAATTTATCTATAACCTCGTACGTTGTGACAATTCATTTCTGGGTCCAAATCTAAGTTTTTGTAAAATAATGCCAGAAGAGGTGTCAAATTCTACTGGTAAGTAATTACGAATGTTATTTGGAGAGTAATTTTAATTTAAGCGTGATACAATTAGGATTCTTAAAGTACATTTATGAGCCTGCACATTAATAAAAAGCTTCCCCGATCATTTTTACGTTTTTGAAGTTAATTAAACATTTTAGTTCAATTTTTAATTTCGGAAGCAATTTCTTCCTTTCCCCCAAACTGCTTTAGTAATTAGAAAAGGAAGGTGCGATTTTTAGATTGAAAAATATGCATGTTGTGATTAAAGAAAGTAAACTTCCTCATTAATTCTGTGAAGCGCAGAATGACTTTTTGTCAGCATATTTACGTCAAATTGATTTTTTGTTTCAAAAACTCCAGTTCAGAGAAGAGGCTGCAAAAAATTGATGAAAAAGTGGGTTTTCTTTAATTATTTTTAGCAATGTACACAGACAAAATAAAGCAAGATAATGGTGCGAAAGAATAAAAATATTATTTTGACAGTGACAAAACTATTGGATAAATATATCACAATGTCTAGCTTTTACAATTTAAAAAAGTCATTTCTGAATTGCAGAGTAACATTAACCCAAGCGATTTATTAATGTCAATTCGGAAATTGGAACTTTTTGGAATATCCATTCCTTGTTAAAGTTTGAGAATATTGCAGCCGTCATGTTTGTCGATATAATTTTCAAGTGTGGAAAAATAGTTAATTAATTGTAGATTAAAATTTATTATGCAGAATTTTAATCCCTCAGGTTATTATACCGACTGAAGCAAATTTTTCCATTTCAAAAGGAATTATATTTAAAAATAGGATTGTCATTTTATAATTTATTTAAGGTTGCATTATATTTGGAATATATTAGAGTTTATTTATAATATTTTTTACAATTGCTTTACATAAAACTACAATATTGGCTATAACTACATATTTGACATAAAGCTTCTGTATTTGCTATTTTTTGAAACTATCAAAATATTAATTTTATTTTTTTCAATGACATAGTTTATTATTTATGCAACTTTTAATGAAAATACACGGATAAAAATTAAGATAATCTTATTGATTACAAAAAAAAAAAGTTACTACTAAATAATACTATATACCTAAAAATTGTCTCAAACATTTATAATATTATATCTAAATTCATTATTATGTCTTCTCTATAAAACGTTTGATATATACATTCATTCGATTATAAATAATAATGGACACAAGAGTAAGTTATGTATGATTACGCCTGCATTTATTCAATACCAGAAAAAGAATTTAAAATTGAAATTAAGAATTAAATGAACGAAGGGAGGTAAGGATTATAAATATATTTATGAATATTTACAATGGCACACTATGCTGAATATTTAAGTAATGTAAAATTTCAGAATTTGTTTATGAATGTATCTTACATTTATTATACTATGATTTATATTGTAATTAATTAACCTTTTTTTCAACAGCATAGATTTTTTGCTTTTTGGAGCCAAAACTTTTTATCTATGTTTTCCTCTCATGCTAAACATTCTCAGCATCTTATTCCAGTATTCAACAATAAATTGACAATAGTTTAACTTTCTTTTGTCTTGATTTTGTTCCCCAGATTTATTTGATTTTGTTGAATACTTTAAGATTTTTAGGAAAGAAAAACCTTACAAAAGGAATTTTTCAATTCATCCTACTACATGGTTGCCTAATTACTTCAGCAAGGTTTTCCCAATATCCATATTATTTGGATCTTTGACTTTTTCTTGCAATTTCTTATTAGCGCTTTTTAAGTCTATCCAATCAATGTTTTAATTACCTTCATTGCTGATTTACGATTTCAACAGATTTTTGATTTAAAAAATCTGCCATATATCCTTCCATAAATTTTGCATCTGAAAGAGTTGAATAATTCTCACACAAATATTGAAATAGTTCTCCTTACTTCCTCATTTGTATTTATCACTTCGAGCAGGGATGTACAGATCGTGGCTTTTCCCGCCTCATTATTGGTTAACTCAACTTAAAAACCATGCGATAGGTATTTTTTAAAGGTTTCCAGACAGAGATCAGCGCAAAAGACAAAATGGAAAAGAAATGCACACATTACATTTTAGAATCGTACTAAATTTGTATAACAAAGCCATAAGGCCATACATAAGTTTTCATGTACTTCATAGTTAGACCCATCTAAAAAGAGAGAGAAAATATATAAGCTTTTAGAAGCACAATCAGTTTGTAATACAGATACAAAACATTCGCTATACATAAATTTTCATGTGTTTCATATTTAGTCCAATCAAAACCTATTAAAACAGGAAAAAAAAAAAAAAAGAAAATTGAAAGTGAATTTGGATTTGAATCCTTCAAAATTCGATATCTATATATATATATATGCGTGTATGTGTGCACTGACGCCATTTCTGATTTTCTGACTTAAACATTCCAAATCCAGTGTTCACTAACCTTATTAGCCCTGAATTCTTTCTCACATTTTAAAATATATTTCACACATTTACTTATCATGCTGACCTTTGGGTAACAAGACCGTAGGTTAATCAAATGTAAAGTGGAATTCGTAAACAAATGAACAGTAATAATATTTTAATAACATTGGAGGGAATTTGGATCTAGCTTGGGAGACAACCAACAAGAGACGCGAGCAGTTCGTCCGAAGAAAAAGTTGTTGGGCAACTAGCAGATGCTAGTTGGTGTCGTCGAAAGAGAGCCCAAAAAGAGAAATGTTTAACAAGTGATTGTAGCTATCGAAAAAGAAGTGCAAGAAACGATTGCTAGGAGAAAATGTAAAAAAAAAAGAGTGTATACATAACGACTGCAGACAGTTAAGTTGTGTTTCTGATAAGTCCACTTTCTTTTTTGCTATTAATCTTGGGATGTCATGTGGTTTCATTTTTTACTTATGATAACTCGATTTTTTTTTTTATTTGGCTTTTTCTTGTCCGTACGTTCCAAATTTATCCCCACGAGCGAAATTTCTATTATTTAAGTTTTTATATTATAGCATATAGCATAAAAAAGATTGCATAAATGGTATTGATAAAATACAATCTTCGTTTTTTACTATCAGTGCTAAAAAGGAACTACGATTGGATATTACGTAAAAGGAATTTACGAAATATTTTCACGTAATACATGCAAACAACACTTATTTTATGTATCAAATAACTCAGAAAAATAAAAAGATTCAGAAAAAATATTTATTGTGTTTTTTTTTTATCTATTTTGTGTCGGTCCAAAATTAAGCAGTATTGTTAAGATTTAACAAACAATAAAGCAATAATTTTAAAAGATCCATCAATTAATTTTCAAAAGAAAACCCAAAAAGAAGTTACTGAATTTCGGGAATTTTTAACTTTAGAATGGTTTTACTAGCGTCCTAAAAACTTTTAAATTTACAAATAAGTTTCTTTTGATATAATAATAACTTCCCCCAAGGTGCCTTTACACATTTTTTTTCGAAAAAGCAATTCGCTTTTTTGCAAGAATGTATGAGGCAATTCTGAAACATTTCATCAAAACTTTACTTAGATTTTCTATTCTATTACTTAGATTTTCTATCTATTCTCAAAATCATAAAATAATCTCATATTTCATGAATCTTTTTCTCTCTTTATTCTCCTTTTTAATTTTAATTTAAAAGCAGGCCGACCAGGAAAAAAAAAGAAATCATTATGATTCACGAGTCTTACCGCATATGCTATTTATTATTGTAATGATTTTTTCATGTCATCAATTTATTTCGAATCCAATTTATATTCTAGTGTTTTTAGAATGAATAATTTATCTTCGAAAAGTTTACCAACCACTTTACATTTAAAAGAGCACATTCTTCAAAAGATATTCCCAAAGGCAATATTGTTTATGATCATCTGATTTCTTTCTATGAGAAGTCCATTTATACAATCGATATTCTCTCGAAACATTATAATAGGAAACAAGTACTTTCAGCAAATAAAAATTTTCCATGTTGGCATTTAATGTTTACCCATAAATCATTTCTTAAAAGGCGAGTTGAACAGCTAACATTTAAAATGTTACAATAATATCTATTGTTGTGCGGGTTTGTAGTTCACAAGCCAGGAATTCAATGAAGTAGGTATATTTGATGAGACAGTAGAAAATTTGTATGCGCATTTGTTTAATTGTAAAAGGAATAAAAAACTAGGAAGCTATGTACTTGAATCATAAGCGCAAATGTTACAGTGAGGAAATCGTTGGAACTGAAAAGATAAAAAACAAGTATAATAAAATAATGTTTTTTACTTTTTCCTTAATATAAAATTACAATGAATTAATTCATAGGGTTTGTTGTTTGTTTCTAAAAGTACAACAAATATGCTATTGCAAATTCGTTTAATTATTTATTTTTATTATTTTTAGTTAAAATTGTTAGAGTGGATAAGTATCTCTTAATATTTGAGTTTGATTTGGGACAACTGTAACTATCTAATAGATATAGTTCGTCCTTTCAGTCAAAAGTTGCAGGAAAAAAAAAAATTAAATTATAAGAGAAATAATAGAACGCTAAAAGCTATTAAGCTAAAAGGTTTTCCAAGTTAAAAATTAATTGGTAACGTAGTTAATTGATTAATATTTATTTTGTCAAATATTTAAGTACTAAGCGATGTATGCATAAAGCGATATATTTTCATTTTGTTCAATATAAAATAAAAGAATAATTTCTTTAAAGGAACGGGATGGAAATATTTTCTTCCTTAATTCGGAATAATTAAAAATAGTATAATATATATATAGTAAAATCTACTAACATTTTTAAAATGTTTTGTGTTGTTGAATGTAGTTTTATAGATTAGTTTAAAAGGACTTTAAAAGGATGTTTCAAATGAATATAGAAGTTGGGAGAATATAAATGTTTTAATTCAATGCTAAGTAAATAATTCTAAAGGGAAAATTGAATCCCACCGTGTTCAAACATGGCGTCTTCTAAAAGATTCTCGAAGAGCGTTCATTCATTTCCGTTGTCTAGCAGAAGAGCATTAATCCAAGCTTTCCTATCCGTGCTATTCCACCCTCATTTGTGTTTGCTAACTTCGGAAGCTAGTGCTTAATTAACTGCGAGATCATGCTTGTGTTCCTGTCCTGCCTTCCTTAGCGGTGACTACTCCTGTTCTCAACATCACTTCAACTGTGGAAAAGATAGTTCCAGAAGTGAAGATTCCTTTATTCAGAGACTAAATGTGGTAACTAACACTAAAATTGTCATACTTATTAATAACTATTATGTACTTTGTTACTTATTTGCCATCCTTAAAGAATACCTAAGTAAGCATTATGATTTCAGTTTAATATTATTCAAGTTGTAGAAAAGACAGTTCCATGGAATAAGAGGCATTTAAAACTTAATCATGAAACAAACATGTTCTTGAATTAATTTTTGCTAAAACTCATTTACCACAGTTGAATAATATCTACCAGTTATTATAATAGCAGCAGTCTTGCAATAAAATTTAATGGCTTAAATTATCAGACAATAGCAACATAGAATTACAAATAAGTAAACAGAAGATCATTTGAAATGTACATAATGTTAACATAGTAAGTCAACTCCATTGAAAAAATTTAAAAACAATCATGAGTAAATTCAATAATTTAGACCGAAATAAGGGACATAAAATTTTCAATTGCAATAATTGGGAGATTGTGCAATTTTCTTATTTTATCAATTTCTTACCTTTAAACACGAATGTTTTGATAAATTATGCCAATGAAATTCCCAAACAATTTGTGTAAAGAACAACAAAAAAGAAACTTATAAAAATATTGACGGAAGTGAATCAGTTTGAATTCAAGGAAAAACTGTTTAGATATACAAAAATAGATATAGTGTTTAGATATACAGTCCTATAACTTTTTGAATAGTTGTAAAATATTAAATAGTTGTGTTTATTATATCAAATAATTCGCACATTCGGTTCTTGATTTTGTTTTATACATAATTTATATTGACAAGAGTTCCTTATTAATGAAATTTTACTGAAAAATAGACATAAAATAAATGAATCATAGCCAATGAAATCATAGTAGTATCCTTAGGAATCTTAATAAAATCATGTTGGTTGGGGATGCAGCATAGATGGATGTAACGTATTATAGATACATATAACGTATTGAAGCACCATATATCGAAATATAAGTAATATCTTAAAATATATTATAACTGTGAAATGGTGACAGAAGTTGAATGATTGCTTTAACTGGTTGCAACGTAACTTAGAAGATTAAAGAAATGACATTCAAGCATGATAAAATATTTATCATAATGTGTTGGGTAATTTAATAGCTGTTTTCGCATCTCTTGCATTAAAACCTGCATTAATGCATAAAATAGTTTTTTGTATTTATAATAAATTGATGAGACGATAAAGTAATCTATACTCTGCATGTGGTATTCCAAAACACCCTAAAGACACCCACTGACAAATTTTAAATCGGAAACCCTTCGTAGCCACTCTTTAGTTTCCTGAAAATCAATAAAAATTTATACGCTTGTTTCCTTAAGTACAGTAATTTATGTTTGGGGATGTCGCTTAACATCTGTTTCTATGATATTATCAAGCTCTTTGTCTACCAACGCCGAAGCATAAGTTCAAAAGGAGCTTTGTCCTTAGCATAATTAAAGTACTTGTGTTGACAACGGACTATTATTGCTTTTAGCTCAGCTATTAAATGCTGAAATCACCTCCAGTTGAGCTAAGCTTGAAACATTTATCAACTGTTTGAAAAGAAGTGTTGCGGAATGTTAAGGTCAATTTTTCAAAGTCTGTCCTTATCTGAATTGCTGATAATAGCAAGAATTAGTCTTCGCTTTTCAAAAATAAAAGTTTGCTAACATATTTATACTTTACAAAATAATAGCAAATTGAAACTTGTACTAGTTGTAGAAGAAGGAAGTCGCAATTCAGGGGCTCCAACGATGAACTTTTATATTGCTGAACCTCATGTAATAGGGTCAACAAATTAATAAATATAATTCCTTATGATACATTTATTACTGAAAAACTTATTAAACTAAAAATCAAATTTTTAGCATTTCATCTAAATTGTTTTCCTTTTTCTTTATTCTATTAATAATATATATTTTCATTTGTAATGCATTCTATTTTATTAAGAATAAAAAATACAGGTAATTATTTCTTCTTTCTTCTTCATCCAGTTTTAAATTCTATAAAATTTTAATATTGAATGTTATTGAGAGAAAATATTTATTATATGCAATACATTTTCTGAGATAAGAACAGAATAGTTTTATTAAAAGCAAAATAAAAATCAGTTGAATATCTATTAAATCAAGTAAAGGGAAAATGTAAATTTTTTTAAAAATGAATCATTCAGTTAAGTTCAATTGAATGATTCATTTTCATAGGTGTTTGTCTGCTGATAAATTTACAGTATAAAATATAACAATATAATTTTACAATGACATATTACATTTTACATTAAATGAGATTTTTGAAAATATAAATTGCTATGGTTATAATGATGTATAATAGAATTATAGATAAATAATGATTTTAAACTTGAAACTATGCATACGTAAAACTATAACGAAATATAAATCCTCCTTAAAAAAATATCTGAAAAATCATCAGAAAGAATTATCGCTACAAGTATACTTTCCTTAATTAGATAATCAACAATATCATAGCTTGTTTTTTATTATAGAAGTACCAAATTTTATATCTTGTCAACACAATTACAATGATACATATAATAATGCAATGTTTGAGAAACAATAAAGCTTCAATATTTTTTAGATATATTAAACCACATTTATAAAAGTTTACAGAACACGTACAGATTTTTCTGTATAAAACAAATATTAAAGTTATGGTTTTGACTCACGAATTTTGAAAATGTTAATGGAAATTTAATAAACGTATTTCTCTTCAAGACATTAGAAACGATTTTCATTTCTAATTTAAAGTACACTAGATATGTTTTATCAATATTCCAATGCTAATGTTGAATAATTTATAATTGTTTATAAATCTACTGAGATTTTTTTACCTTTCATTTCCATTTATTAACATTATTACTACTTATTTCTTTTTTAGTCAAAATTTTAAAGATAATTAGATATTTTATGATGCCCAGCAAATGTGGAAATAGGACGATATAGGTTAAGTTTATTCTGTTTACCTTTATCACAGCATTTTTAAAACTTTTCTGAATTATTTTATATATTTCTACCGGCTATTATATTCCTTTACTTTTAATGTGGATTTATTTTTTATTTTTATTTTTTCCAGTTTAAAATGGTCTTAAGATAAGAAGAATAAAATCTCTTTTGACTTTAATGCTCCTCACATCACCGCTCCACTAAAGATTTCTAGATCTAGTAGATTTTGTCGAAATGTAGAATAACTGTAAAATCCTTTCAAAAGCATGAACGTAGCTTTTCAAAAGGAAAATAATAAACTTTATACATTACCCTCGTTTGATTTTAAGTATGGTTTTTGAATTTGTCTATTTTTGCAAATGTAGCTACTGAATGGAAGAACTTCACCATATACCAGATCAGATAAGCATTCCGGTCTGAATTCTTGAAATTGAGGAATGGTGTTTTTTTTTAAGAGCGTTCATATCGAGCGCAAAATGGCAGCTATCAAGTCTTGCGTTTATAGAATATCAATAATCAATGCTGAAAGGCTTTGAGAGAATTTGATGGAAAAATCAAACGTTAAAATGTCTCTTTCGACATTCTAACTCCTCTTATCTTTTTTTTTATTTTTGGAAGACGTTATCGAACCAATTGAATTCAAGAATGGAAGCAGGGATAAGCTCTTCAAGTCGGAACTTGTTACTGATGTGTATTTGATTTCGAACAGAAATTCCAAGTTTATTCACAAGAAAAAAATTTCCATTGTGTATGCAACATCAAACGAAGTGTAACCCCTAGTGGTATTCATGTAAAACACAAATACTAATCAGAATCCAATAACTTGTTGCTTCGCAATAGAAGGTTTTTGTACTGTTTCTTGAAGACTGACGAGAATACATAATAACAAATTTATGTATAAAATAAGAGACATTAACTGCCCTATTTAAGTAAAAATTCTTGTTAAAACTCCACTCATCTTATAAATTGATGAAAGAAGGCTGGCTACTAATTTTAAAATTAAATAATAACTCTATGACTTTATTTATTCGAGGTGCTACCATTAATTTTAAAATTAATGGAATATTTTAAAATTAATGGATGCACCTCAAATAAATAAAGGCATAGAGTTGTTATTTAATGTTAAATTCCAATATATTCCCTTTAAATTAAAAGCTTTTATACTAAACTGAAGTCAGTATAAACGGTTTATGATTACATAATGTCTTTTATTTTATTAGTATCATTTCTGAAATCATAAGTACTAACATATGTAACATAACTCTACTTTTGAATTAATGTGATTAATTTTAAAATAATGGTTTCATTTAAGAAAAGGCAAAGAAGATTCAATTGCATTAACATGTAAAAGATACATAAATTATATAAAAATAGACTTGGAAAACCACGCATGTGTGCTGTTACTTAACTTTAACCCCCCCCAATAACCCAATTCTAAAAAGAACACATTAAACCGTCTACCCATCACGCACATAACCCATTAAGAATTCTGAAATAACTCATACCGCAAATAAACCTATTAGTTCGAATGCCTTCATAGACTTAAACAAGTTGGAAAAGCAAACATACACAAATGAAATAAATCAAAAGCAAATTTCATGATTTTTGTATGAACATGAATTTATTAATATTTACAGTTTAAGTTATAATAAGTAATACAATTAATGTTGTATTAGAAAAAAGTGAATTTCCACAATGCATTAGTCAAATATAATATATACACATTATCACAATAACAACTTCTAATAAAAATAATATGAGTGTCCCTACATCTCATTATTTGCCATAACTGCTGGCAAAGTTGGGCTTTTTTTCAATTCCTACTATTAGTTCACACTCTCCCTATATATATCTTGTCCAAATTTTCAATCGGTAATAAACAACTTTTTATTCATCCATTCAAGTTCAAATACATTTTTGAATTTGCAGTGGATGGCACTTGATGTTAATACAGTTTTTCAAATATTAATTTATTAATTAAATTTAATTCATTAATTTCAGTTTTTTTTTAGATTTAAGTTGCATATATCTAATAATAGATGGCGCCAGTTGTAAGTGGAAAATTTAAACTTTATTTGTAAAGGACTTTTCTGCAATATAGGGAAAAAGAGTAGGAATTGACTTAAAAATTTTTTTTATAGTACTTGTTTATTATTATTTAGTTCCTGGATTAATTGATGCCATTTACGAGAGTCGGTCACCACGAAGACAGTTGGGCAGCTTCTTTTCTCAACGCGGCAACCAAGGGATCTTCTGCTAACTCGCTGCGTATCTTTTGGTTTAGTTTGGTTTGTCGCTCTACGGTCATCTTGTGCACACTTTGGGCTAAACAGACCGGGACCTACAGTTTAACGTGGACTCCGAACCCCCTTACAAACATCCATGCCACCGTCAGGATTCGAACCTGAAGCCTGGGATACCAAAGACCAGAGCGCTAGCCACTTGGCCACTAGGCCGCTGCGTATTTTTCGAGGCAAACAACTCTAGTCTGTAGCGGTCCTGTCCACCGCAGTGAAATTTAATATCTCTTGTCAATCTGGACAATGAACAACAATCAGAGCCTTGATGGGTCTTTTTTTTTTATCTGAATATATAACTTTATAATTGTTGATTTTCTGTTGCATAAGTTTTTGTATATTTAAGAAAAAATTCGGTTCATAGAGGATTAAGAAATATTTATTTGAGTTCGAAAAATCGAGCAGCGGAGACAACCAGCGTGAGTAGACATCATGGATCTTGTCCAGAGAAGGCAAAAAGATTGATGAATTAATATCTCATAGGGGGTCAGCCCTATGGGACGGGAGAAATGATCTCCCCCAAAAAATCAATGAGGCGTTCTTTACATGAAAGTTCTTACAAAAGGCAAGAACATGAAAGTTCTTACAAAAGGCAAGAACATGAAAGTTCTTTAAAAAAACATGAAAAAAAGAAAAACAAAATCAAAAGATTCATCCGGAAATCGAAAGAGAAGATAAAGATAACGATGTCTAAAGAAAGGGGCGAATATAGCAGCGAGAATCTATATACCTGTGGTGAAGAGAGACTTGACCTTCGAGGTTAAAAGCAGTGATAATGGAAAAGAATGTGTTGAAAAGAGGAGCCGCTTTGCCCTGGACGATTTCCGAACAGTTTCGACAGAATCTGTAAGATGGGTGTGAATGCCATCACCAGCATCACTAGAGACTGACGCCAATAATTTTGACCATTTTTCTGATAAGCTTCTCTATCTATATATGAGTGACTAATTTTTGGAAATTAATTTTTATTTGGTGAGCCCTCAATGCTTTGCCGCATAGTTAAAAATTAAGGCTAAAACTTTATGGCTTCGTACAAAAACCATTAGCCATGGATGGGGAACAGTTTCTTTGATAAATGTCAATTGTAATTTCTATTGTTTATTATAATTAACCTATTGAATATAAAAACGGACATCTTCTGTTATTAATTTTTATTGGATGTTGGTTAATTGATCTGTTTTTGCTACTTTGAATGTCACATGCTACTATGCATATTCTAAAAAGTCACATGCTACTATGCATATTCTAGAAGTCACATGCTACTAATATGTTTATTTATTGTGGGTTGATGACAATATAACAATTGTATATATATATATATATAGGTTAATTGTATTTAATTCAGAAAATTCTAATTGCCTAAAATATAAATAAATCAATTCATTTTATTTTTAATAAGTGTTTTGAATAATTTATTTCTGGGTTTGTTTTTCCTTCTCCACTTTATCAAGCCTCTAAGGACTTTCGAAACTGCTTTGATATAATTGTGGTGTTTACGTACGTTGATTGATGGGTTATTACGGATCGCAAAATAGAAGATTACCTTTACTGATGTTTTGATGGGTCGTGTTTAATGGGATATTATTATTAATGGTTATTGCGGATTTTCCTGTGATTTAGGGGTTTGTGAAGGAATCTCCCTTTAGGTATTATGTTATTAGATACGAACACCACAATCTCTGGTAAGAAATTCTCGATTTTAATTCTAAAAATTAAAAATTTTTGATTCTATCTTTACTACCATTAAATATTTCTTAATAACCTAGAAAGATTATTAATGCATTTTAATAAAACTATTAGCTGTGACGACGAGTAATAATTTACTTAAAACTTTAATTTTATAGTGAAAAATCTTTATATATTACAAAAATCAAATAAACTGGATAAACTATCATTACTACTGTGATATTACATAATAAAAAAGGTTAAAAGGAGAAATGATGAAAAAAATTGAGAATTTTTTCCTGCTAAAGGGGTGCAAAGATGAAAAGCTTGAGCTCCTTTAGTTTTACAGTGTCAATAACCACTTGGCGTCTAAAAGCCGATCTATTTGAAATTAAATAATTTTTACTCATATTGACAACTGAGGAATCTATAATATTCTGGAGGTTTTCTTCCCACCTTAAAAGCAGCGGCCTGGTGGCTAAATGGCTAGCGCTCTGGCCTTTTAGTATCCCAGGCTTCAGGTTCGAATCCTGGTGCATGGATGTTTGTGAGTGTTTTCGAATCCACTTTAAAAGGTTGGTTTCGGCCTGTTTGGCCCTCGTGTGCACAAAATGACGGTAGAGCAACAAACCAAGCCACTTTAAAAGCAGAGGCGGCCTGGTGGAAAACGTTTTGTGTTTTCCAATTAAGACAGCTTGGTTAGACGTCAAATCGGAAGCTTCCGTATCTGTGTCGGGAATTGCCATGATAAATGTGAAATCTGGAAAGCACTTATGTTGTTTGGAGGAGGTGAAAAGAGAATATGAATAGCACACGATGTCGTCTCTGAGCTTGCATTTTTCAAATTGATGTGGTGTTAAGAAGTGCACTTGATATCCTCAACAGGAATGATCTCAAGTAACAATGCAGGAAATTTAAATCTGCCGAATTCAAATGTGTCATCTCAAATTCTGAAAATGTTGAATAATCGATTTATATGGTTAAAGTTTTTTATGCTTTTTGTAGACAAACTGATTTGTTCTGACGCCTGATTTTAAACACTGTGCATATAGAAATGGTAGTGTTTTCTGGAACATGATGACGATCTTCAATGCATTCATTACCTTTTCTTTTTACTGATGAACTGAAGAATTTGTAACTTAACTGAAGAATACTACTATTGCTTACAAATCAATGCTAACTACTTGTTTTGTAAAAATTAACTACTATATATTTCCGAATATAAGCCGATCCATATATAAGTCGAGAGTTCGTTTTTTTCATCCAAAAATTTATCCAAAGTTCAAAACCCTTATATGAGCCGAAGCGTTAAAAAACCCGATTTTGTGCATGAATAAGACATGAATTCTAGTACGATGAGCATCGAAAGTAATGCTGATATGCACCCAGACATTCCTATGACTGAAAGCTAATTTGATGAACTATTTGGAAATTTGGATCCTGACACTGATTTTGAAGGATTTATATGACTTTTTTTTTAAAGGTTGCATTCAAAACGCCCAAAAGGTAAGTAAAATGATTTAAGTAATTTTGCTTCCCACTGTTAATTTTATGAGTTTATTATTTACAGTATTTTATTATTCTTTCTGCTGTAAGTTTTGGTGACCGTTTTGCGTTACAGGAAACAAATTTCACTAACATCATGGTTTTTTTTTTTTTTGTGGCGAATTTTTTAAAAAATTATTAGCTTTAAGATGGAGTTTTATCATGAAGTTTTTTTTTTACTCATATTAAAACATCCAAAATATTAGATAGAACGAAAAATATTTAATTTACATTCAAAATTTGTTTTCAGTTTATAGAAGTTACCATTTCTTCTATCTCAATATTGTATTCGGTAGGATTTTTTACTTGAATCGCTAATCATTTTGATATTTTGATTACCTGGCACCTTTCCAAAATATTTCTTCTAAAAAGTTTTGAATTTATTTATTTAATTAATGTTTAGAAATACTTTTTTGAAATATTTGCTATTCCAAATACAACAATAAAAAGCTACAAATTGAAACTACATTTGAAATATAACACAATAACTTCCACTCAATGAAAGCTTACTTTATTTTTTAATAATATTTAAAGACGATATTCATGTTCTTTAGCATAACTCTAATATTTTTTAATATCATTCATTTGTTAGGATTGATGTTTTCGATATGAAAAGATGCAAACTATTACTCTTGAATAAGGCTAAAATTGGCAGTAATTCAAAAGATCAGACACAAATTTACTATTTATTTTTTTTGAAGTTGACATTTACAAATATTTAATTCAAGCTCATCTTATTTTTCTCGTTTTAAGTAAAACAAATTTTTAATATTTATTTTTCTGTAAGTATAGATCAGGGATGATAGACTAGGCCCCACTATTGATCTGACAGCGGTTTATTTTATTTTATAGCTGTCTAACTTAATCTATTCAGTCTTATACTGTCTGAAGATTGTTATGCGTATAGCAAAAATAAATATTGTACACAACTAGATTTTGTTTGGTTGTTTTGCTCAAAATTCATCCGAATAATTTCGGTTTGAAACCATCAGCATACAAAAATATAAGACACGGAAAATAAATTTAATGAATGTAATTTATTAATCTTCAAAAGTCGTGTCGATAAAAGCAATTATAATTATTTGCTGAGAAATTTATTTAAACGAGCAAAAGCTCTTTACTTTAAAATTGATTGATTTGAACAAGGCTCTTGGATAATTCAGTAATAAATATTAACAAAAAATAAAAATTAATATAATAAATTAATAAAAATAATATTTAAACATATAAAATCTTATTGACGTACTAAGTGAAATTTTTTTTATTATGAAGCAATGGGAATCACTTGAATAATGGAAATTTAGAACCCATTTGGCAAACGGATACAAAAAAAAAAAAAATTGAATAAATATTAAAATGATTTATAACTTAATGCAATATCATACAAGAAATTAATTTATTTGCGTGTATTTGTTCTTTATAAAAATATGTGATAAATATAAATAAATATAAATATAAATATAAATAAATATAAATAAAAGAAAATGAAAATTACCTATCATGTGATTCGATTTTTTTTAGTAGCTTGGCTCAAAATTGATTACATTTGTTCATTATTCAAGTGATTTCTATTATCTTATATTTAAAAAAAAATCACTCAATCATAACTTCTTAAAAAACAAGACTGATTTCAAGCTGTCTTTGGTTTTAGTAGGTCTATGTATTGATTGTTTAGATAGTTTTTGACTATGGCTTAACACTTAACTCTTTATTTTCAATGGAGATGGGCAACAAGAAAAAGGTGGATGGTGCATTTGGTTTGCAAATTAGAAAAGACGAGTTCGAAACTTACAAGCAGAGCTGAATCAAATCTTCCATGTCTATGTTGGCGATAAGCGCGATAAATAAGAAGGTTGGAATGTCTTGTCGGGCTCGCGGAGAAGGGTGCGAATCCACAGGTGCCCTTATAAAGATGTTCGTTCAAAATTGTGGTGGCACAGTGTTGTAAGCATCTGGTGGAGTACCTTAGATAACGCTGAACCTGCAACAAAAATTCCATTATAACATCGAATAATCTGAAGTCGAAGTTCCTGACATTCGAAGACAAGTTCAATCTACATTTCTGACATAAGTGGTTAATATGTATAACAAAGTACTTGAAGTTAAATATTAAAATGCTAAGGATCATGTATCTAAAGAGAGAAATTTCGTGTGCATGCCGAAGAAGACACGAAAACAGCAGGTTACAGAATTCTCAGGCATCTTATTAACTTGAATAACTTTTTAATAGCTTCAATGCGAAGAGTGTAGTTTTCTAACCAAAAAGTGCCCACTTGAAATCAGATAATTTTTATCGGGAAATGCAGAAGAGAGCATCGCTTGTAACTGTTATCTGCATCTAAATCTAACGATATATTTGGGAGATCATAAAATCAATAGCATCCAACGACGGTTAGAGACAACCAATAAGTTTTAACTTGAGAAGTGGGTAAAGCAATGACCATGAGATAAACATACTCTCTCACCCTTATCTTAAGGATTAAAATAATTGCCTCCGTAACTTACTCCAAAGATAAAATGTCTCGTTTGAAAGCCGAAGCAGATATCTAAGGAGTCTTCCTCCTTTTTCAAAGACTTCGAGAGATTTCTGAAAATTTTGAGTTCTTATAGATATATTCTCTTGAGGAAGAAACGGGATCCTCCTCTCTGAATTTAAGCTGCTAAAGGGACGCTGGATGAGGAACTCGCCTGCTCGAGTGTGTCCTGGTAAAGTATTATGTAAATTAAAGCAAAAAAAGACGTGCATGTTCGGATCAAAAAGTTTCTGGTTGAGTATTCCTTCTTAGGATTATGTGCATGGTGGTAATGGAGGCTGAGAAGAGTTTGTCATTTTGCCGAGTTTTCTTGTAAAAACCCAAAAGCAACAAAATACTCAACTGAATTTTACGAAAAGACGATATTTCAAATGGGCCTTTTCTTTCCTTTATTTTCAATGAAAGTTATAGAGGATGGTCGTATATGGTATGTCTGACATTTCCTTTTCTAAACTGATTTTTGAATATTTTATCATTTTGATGAGAACTGAACATATAAAAGCTTCTTGATTCACACAGCAAAATGAAGAAACATATGACAGTGGGTTATGTACATGTGGTGAGTAAATGTTTATTGAAAAGATCCATAAAATAGTAAAAGGTGATTGAACAAATAACAAAAACTACATGTTTAGGATATGTGTGCTTTTTATAAAGAATATCTGTGTAATAGGACAAAAATTGATAGTCAAAAAATGACATGATCTTCAATATTATTTCAATATTTTTTGATGTATTTCGTGAATAACTTATTTAGTTGTTAGCATTAAAAACTTTGTGTTCTTGCTGTTATAATTATGAGACAAACAATTATGTATCACTTCGAGAACAAATACTTGAATTTAATCATTCTATAAACTTGAAAGAATTCCACAAACTAAATTTTAGCAATTTTGAGTACATATTTGGTTACACTTTTTTGATTAATATCATGCTGGACAGCTTTTCAGCTTACAAATTCTACGTTCAGGTTCTGTATTTGTAAATGGTTGATTTAAAGTAGAAGAGAAATTTCATTTACATTCGAAGCCTCTTATAAACGAAGATGCATGCATTCCAGTAATACACAATTAAATAAGTAGTTCATAATTCCATTTACACCATTAAATTTGTTGCAATCTAAATTATTTTATAATAACGTTTTACTAAATATAATCGATGCAGACTAATTATTAATTTAAATTAAAATTGAATAAATAATTGAATTAATACCTTTTGGGAGGAATAAATTTGTAACTGTGCTGTATTTGCGTGTTGGGACAACTTCACACTAGCATGTCCTGCTAACGATGGTGTCGCTTTCGCTATCGAATCTCCTTGATTGTAAGAGATTAAGTTAGTAAGAATGCACTGCAAGGCAACAGAGGGAATTTATATAATAGGATTAATAGGTCTAATAATAGAATTATTATTCGAATACATAGTTTTAACTTTTAAATCATTAAAAATGTTTATATTCATTCAATTATTATGTTAATTTCCAAATTCTAGTGAAGTTGAATTTTTATATTTTCTAATATTTTGAAAAATGTTGTGCTGTGCTAGAAAAAGAAGATACTGGAAGTACTAATTTCCCCTTACCCGTTGATGAGCCATTTGCAGCATTTGTTAATGGAACGTTAAGCTACTAATGTACTAATTATGCTACTAATCTACTTCGTTAAGCTACTAATGTAGAAAATATAAAATAAATATTTAATTTAATAAGTGCATAAGATTTAATTAAAATTTTACCATAAATGGCAAACTTTTTCGATTCTTTGAAAGTGTTATAAATACAGAAAAAATTGCATGTTGTCTAGGTTTTTGAAAACTTTCATTCAAGGAAAATACATTGTGCATAGATTGTATTATGCATACTTTTATAGCATGAAATATGTAATATTTGTTGAATAAGTATTAAATAAAAATAAGTCAAGTTAAAATTTAATGTGTGTCTGAAAACAAAATATTTTTTGCATGACATAAGATGTAAGAGAACAAATGAATGCTTCATTTATTTTGTATTAACATTGTATTTCAAAAGGAGATTATTTTTCTATCCAAGGTGAATAATTTGTTCTTAATCGGATAACAACATCAACAAAAGCTTAATAGATAATGGCTATGGTATTTTAATTACCTTATAAATGACAATTATTATCTGAAGATAAAAAAATGCTAACAAAAGTAATTTGTATTCTAATTTGTGAGGGTTTTATTGATTACAAATAAAGTAATAGAAGATCAGTTGTTAAGTGATGCTTCGCTAAGAAAGTAGTTGTTTCAAATACATATGCAATATTAAGATAAGTCAAAGCCGAAGGGACTTGGTGCACAGCGCGTTGAGACTCGAAACTTGCCATAGTGGAATTGTAATCTCTAGTGAATATGCCATTAATAGGCCCGATAAATCAGTAGTCTGAAAGTACATCCGCTTAGATCAGAGGTAAAAACCTTCTGAATCCATCTAACGAAGAGCATCTTGGTTCTAAATTTTTGTGGTACAATGTGAGCAATGTAAAAGGCCATTTGATAGCACTGAATTTACCACATTTCGATGATGATTTGAGTTTTGGTGAAGCTCCGTGGTTGCGCAACAGCCGTTAGCTTCTATCTTGGATTGTTCATTGAAAGATGAAATAGCATTGCTGGGGAAAGAAAACGGTAAAGACTAAAAGAATCTTGCCCAAATACTAAAAGAAAGTTTATAGAGTGAGTTTTTTTTTAAATTTTATTTATTATTTTAATAATAAGCGAGGAAAGTAATTAAAATACATGGGAGAGAATTAAAATAAAATGGAGTAACTGGAAGAGCACAAAAAAGGAAGTTAAATATACTGGGTATAGAGAAAATGAACTACATTTCGACCATTCTAGTGACATGTAAATTCAGGTCAAAATGCACCAAAATAGAGATAAATCCTCGTATAAAGAAAATGAAAGACCCCAATTGCAATTATTGGTTCAATATCGTTTTCTAAAATAATGAATTCTTGTTAAATTACACCAAATTATTTTAAATAATTATATCAAAATATATTTCTAATGACACTTTGTCCTTCCATCTTTATACATTTGAAAATTGCATACGTGTCTCAAGCTTTCTAACATAAAAATATTTTTAATAAACGCTCAATCTTTTAAAATTTCAGACTACCTTTATTTATGAAATCAAAAGATTTTGCTGTCAGGATGAACTCATTTGGTCCTGAAATGATATAAAATCAGAATTAGATATATGCAACGTGGTTCATATATTTATATTTTTGTATAAATTTAAAAAAAAAATGCTATTGTCATATTTTTTTTAAACCACTAAAAAAAAAAAAAAAAATATTATAAGAAAGCGAAAGGGCTCGGCAAGTTCGGGTTTTAATACATGCTGCTTCATTTAAATTTTTATATTTATTGAAGTTAAAATCTCAAACAAATGACAATAATCATGTAAGAAAGGATAACTGTTATTATAAATAATTTTATGACATTAACTTCATACTCGAATTTAGGTTCTCGTATTTCAATAATGAAAATCTTGATATACAGGTAGATCTTCTACGATGAGGTTCCATCTCAAATTCTGCAAAGCAACTTGAAAAATTAAGTTACTTAAGATTAATTAACCTGTGAATCGATTAAAATCAATCTCATCAATAATGTTAAATTTATAGATTTAATCGTAATCAAACAAATTTTTGTTGACGAGGATCAAACCCACAAGTTCTTCTTCTGAAACAACTACTATAAGACTCATTTCCAAATGAGGTTTGCAACGCCACGGTTGGGTAGAATACCCTTTATTGAGGAAATTCTTTATTTTTCAACTAGTTTAATATATTTTAAGTTTTTAAAGCATCTCTATAGACGGTCAATCGTTAAATTTAGAAGATATAAAGTATACCGTCTTTTTGAAAACACATTAAGATAACAAACAACTATAATTTCAAAGGTATCTTATAGCAGCAAACTTAAGTTTAATGATTGGATTATATTACATACCCTGTTTACTTCAATGATTACTTTTAAAATTCTTAAAAAAGGAACTTAATATTTCAGTCCATTTCTTACGGATCAATTTAGAAACTTTCTTTGGAGACATTCCAGTAAACATACCACAGAATGCAGCCAAGGGCATGAATTTATTGTGACAGCTTCATATATAGAGGTATCCTATTTTCTTCAGCATATTTACTACATTCCATCTAATGCGACGCAGTTGGAAAGTTATCTCGGGTCTAACATTGTATTTGCCACTAAATGACTTACATTGTCCAATAACCGTTTCTCAAACGGAAGTTCTTTTCTGTCAGAACTGAGTCCAGGTGGATTTCGAACAAAAAATAAAAGGATATCATAGGAAAACTACCAATTTTTCATTGGTTGTTTAGTTTCCCAGCAAATCATTCCAAACACAGGCCTGCGAAGTATGGTGCCATTAAAATCTTCGGGTTGTGATATAAGCTGGCAATGCTTAGCCATTACTCCTTAGGAATCCTTTTTATGGGCGTCATTTCCAGTTCTGTCTTAATCAATAACAGTTGACTGGATACTCATATACATTGTGTTTGATAACAACAAGAGCTTTAGACATTGTAATTTTTTCCGAAAGATATTGCGGTGATAAATTAAAGTCAAATTTCTAACTGCATTTTCTATTTATCATTTAAAAATTATTCTTTGCTAATGGAAACTTGGCATATTAGATATATAGTCTTGGCATATAGTCTCAGGTACAAAATGCAATTAAGGCCTTTCATTTTAACATTATTTAAAAGCACAGCAAACAAATATTTAATTAGTTATTATCTAACAGAAATAATTTTGATAATTTAGTTGTATTTATGATGGTCAATTAAAATTACATTCATACTCAAAATATCCACAGCATAAATTAATTTTAATTGAGTCTGATGTTTTCGTAATTAACGATGCGACAGTTTTTAACAACTTAAATTAATATTGAGTATTCATTTTTTTTTTTTATTTCTATATTTGTTTCTTTAAACGAATTTCTGAATAAATATATTAGCAAAAAATGTATTAAAGTTTAAAATTATAGCTGTAACAATAATGACAATTTCGTAAGTAACCATTATGATTGATTACAATGCCAGACATACTACATTTGAGCCATTGATTATCTTGCAACTCAATGTTTCTGAGTGATGCAATTAAAATTCTTTAGTACAGTACTTTATAGGTTACAATTAAAAAAAGTACAATTACATATTTTTTCAACTGAAATTGATATTTTATTGATAAATATTTACTACTAATATACAACTGATAGCTCTCTATTTGATGTTAAGTCTTATTTAAAAAATATTCCATTGAAACAAACTAAATATAAGTAATCTGAAAAGCTTAATAGCTAGCACTATTGATTTTTATAATTATACTTAAGTTTTAATTACAACTAATTAAAAGAGTTTTATAATTTGCTGCAATATGTTCACTTTTTAATAATGTTTTTATAAAGTAGAAAAAGGGAAGAATATGAAAAAAATAAACTCGTTTGGGGCATTATATTTTTAAAAACCCTTATCCGATCTATAATGTTTTTCAAGCAATAAACCTATATATTGCTAATATTTATAGTTACTTTATTAAATTAAGAAAGAAGCCTTCTGTAAAATTTGAAAATATATGAAAATAAAAGCATTTTTAACTGGAGAGGAATTTTTATGTGGATTTTTTTTTAACTTTGAAAGAATTTTACAAAACTAGCTTAATTCAAGAAAAGTATAGAAAATTAAAATCCTTGTTTAATTTCCTCATAGTTGGATAGATGAAAATTAAATATCTAATTTTGGCTTCTTTGTCCTTACTATTCTTATCTATTGCCTTTTTTTATTCTGCAGTGTTATTCAAAATCACTATGGATAACCATATTTTTGCAAGTATTTCGGCATTTTATTACGTCCCTAAATGTTTTAAAATAGATTTTTTAGTCATAAACTTAACATTTGTGAGTCAATTTCACTTTTATTATTATTATACTACTGTGTCCAAAAGTAAGACCAATTTAAAATCCCGGGGCTTGGGATTTCAATTTTTCTTTTTCTTTTTTTAGGTTGCTGGCATTGTCCTTGACATCTGTGGGAAATTTGACGTCAAAATATTCATTAATGTTTGAGTTACGCTTGGCTTTGTGAGACGCTAAAACTGATTCCGGCGATTTTTGAAATATGTGAATTAATTGAGTGAAGAACTTGCATTCAATTTTGTTTGCGGAAACGTATAGAATATCTCAGAAGACATTCGATGAGCATTCCTATATCGGAAAAAAATGTTTAGAAGTGGTATAAATAATTCAAAGAAGGCAGAGAACGCGTTGAAGCCGAAGAGCCCTCTGGTCGACTATTAATTTATTATCTAATCTTCTGAAATCTAAACATATTTTAAAGATTATTACGAATCTTAGAAAGTAACATTTTTATGAATCAACATTTTAATGAATTTGGCCAATACCACTTATTTTTGAAAAAGGAATTGAAAAGGATAATTTATGCCCTAAACTTTTCTTTAATACATAAAATCATTAGGAGGCTAAGTTCCTTAAATTATAAAAGTTGAACTACGATTCAAAATGGGCTCTTTTTTATGAATATTGGCACATAAGTGTACATTAAGTATTTTTAACTGTTTAACTAAAAAATTTGTTTCAGAACAATGTATTGTAAATTCTCTCAATTTTAAAATAAATTTGTTGCATATCACCACTGATATTATTTTATTCTGCGTAATAAAATTGCTTTGTTAATATTTTAACGTTGGACTGTATAGACCACTACATGAAAAAAAAAAAAGAGATTCTCTAATATGTTATAAAAATATATTGGACGAATTGGTAACAGTTAAAAAAAATTCAAAATGTTTCAGTTTGCCTTGAATATATAGGGGCATTATTAATAATTTTCATTGTTCTTATCTTTTCTTTGCTTGCTATAGAGGTAAAAAGTAACTAAAAACATAATCAAATAAAAATATCTATTTCTCTCATTTTAATTATCTCTGGAAAGATTAATGTTCAATTCCTCTTTGCATTCTACATCAATATTCGTGCCAATAATTTGATTCGTCATATTTTTACTATTCTAATAAATAAACAGCAATAGACTGGCTATCTGTTAGCAGC
>BPLR01016148.1:0-38186 GCA_021605095.1 Caerostris extrusa | reverse complement strand
CGTATTGCTGAATATATTTTTAAACGCACCCTGATAATAATTAATATAGTAATTGTATTAATAATGTGAACATATAAATATTTATTTTTAATTCAAACATATTAATGATAAATAAAATATTTGAATCTTGCTTATAAATGTACAGAATGCAAGTCTTTTGCATATACGGTAACTGCAGTGCATCAGTAGTTGACTCTCTTTATACTGCCTCGACTTCCTGGGTAATGGTCAAGGACTCTCTTATGGTTGAACGTCACGTTTTTTTTTTTTTTTGTCATTAACTTTTGATGTTTTTTCCGTATGTAGTAACTAAAAATACAATCAGTAATTGTTACTTTTAACAGGACCCATTATAATAATCATATTTCCACTTTTTTACACAAGTAGTTAGGAATAATGAAAACAGTTATATATATGTGTTATATGATGATTATATATATGTTATGTGTGTTAAAGGCTTTTGTATTAATGTTGATACAGATTTGCAACGAACTAAGTATTTTTTGTTGTTAATATGTATATTTAATGCTACCTCGGGTATAGATTTTGAAATTGCGGGTGCTGTAGTTTGCTTTTTGAAGTACAGAATGTCAAACGCCATAGACCGTCGGAGAGAACCGCATGCACTCGTCTAGGGTGGAATATCTGTAAGCAGAATCGCTAACATAGAGGGTAGTACCTTTTCTGGCTGCTTAATATATACACAGGGAAACTATCTTTGCCAAACATAATAACTGATCAAAGGAAAATTGAATGAACGATATGCAAAAAAGTACTGGAAAATCAACGCTGTCATTCAAGCCTTGCTATCAATCCTAGTTTTTTTTGGCCAGCAAAGCAAAGAAAAACATGTGTCATGGTTAGTTCCATATGTCAAAGTGCTAACATCTGTTCTGGTACTTTTAAATTTTTTTTTTTCCCGCTGCCCAAAGTGGTGGTACCAGAACCATAAAACATGGTCGATTGATGTAGGAAGTGATAAAATCCGGATGAATTGTCTCTTCATATTTTTTCTCACAACGGGGCGTAGCATATCTGTAATCATCAGTTTAGAAAATGTTTAAGAGCCTCTTGATTTGAGAAGCGACCGTGGTTTACGCTGGTCCTGTAGTTATAAAAAGCGTCGAATATTCAAATACGTAGTGAAACATTGCGTACTGATATATTATACATAGTGACTGTGTAGATATCTGATCCAAACAGTTGAATTTTATGGTATAATTACTTCTTGCAGGAGATCCATTCTTCACTATCGTAACTCTCCAAATCTATATAGTTAGACTTGTCCATGCGAATAGAAGAAGATGAAGACACCAAGTCTAAGACGAGAGTTGCTTGGAATTTCCAATCCCCCGGCTTCCAGTTTACAATATTATAGAATCTTTTGTAATCTAATTTAGAACATCTCTAAAGGATTTCGCGTGTTTTCTCCATGAGAAACAGTAAATAATCTTTCAACGCTATACATTATCCACATTAACGCCATTATTGTTCAATTTTTAGATTTATTAGGCCATTTGAAGACCAAACCAAGGTTAGCCTACACTGTATTAATAACGATTTTTACATTCTCTTGTCGGGCTTACACTTTTATAACCGTCTGTATATGACGCACATATGGAATATGTAAAATAATCACATACTGTAAAATTCATAAATTCTACTTAAGGTAGAAAATTATATGTCTCATTATAAAAATTTTATAAATTAATCCTTTCTCATTCGAAAATTGATTTTTATCTACAAAAATGAAATGAGAAATAAAAAAGGTTTCAAAAGGTTACCCTTTTTCAGATATTAATAATAATTTTAAACAAAAAAAAAAAAAAAATAGAAAAAAATTTAGTTTTAGAATTACTATTTTAAATCACTCAACAGCAAGTCAATACTCAATTAAAAATATCGCTGTTGAGAACAATCACTCAGCAGCTATATTTTTTAGACAGCAGTAGATATTTTCTACTAAATGTCAACCAATGAGCCTGGTAAGCTTGTAACCACTTTGCTGTAGAAACTCTATCCCATTAAGTGGACTTTCCAGCTTATCCTTGTTGCCCTAATTGTTTGAAACGAGTATATACTATATCATAAATACTCTAGAAGTAGAGTATCCTAACGGTTTTTAATCTCTGCAGGTATGGTAGGTTAACGATCTCAAAACGTTTTGATTGTATCATTAAAACGAAAATAATTGATAGTTGTGTCCCATATAATAAAAAATATAATATATTTGTGTGTGTGGGCCGAAAATAAAATTATTTATTATTTTATTTTAAAACACTATATACATACATTTAAAGTAAATTACAAATTTACATGTTTAATTAGAATTGAACGTGAGTAATGTGATTGCATTTGTTTAGCACTATCGGAAAAATCTGGTAATGTGATTGCATTTGTTAGCACTATCGGGAAATCTCTCCGTTAATGCAATTCGAAAATAACTCCCTTTTATTTTTCTTCGTGATCTGTATTGCTGTGATTGCAGAAAACGCTACTTCACACAGGTGTATAGAAACCACATGTACAGACATGTAGATACACGATCATACACTAGCAAGTTATCGTGTGACTACGCCTAGGCGTAATCCCGAATATTACGCTGTGCACCCTACTTTAGAGATCCCCGATTCTCACTCTTACTACAGATTATAAAAAATCATGAACAGACTTCAGTAAAGATGTATTTGCTGTGTCATACTTGCATTACCATTGATATGGGCATTTTGATATAGTTCGTTTGTAAGGTTTTTAATTGAGATTTTTAATTAGACTGGCCACTTCAAGCACTTTATTATTAAAAATATTTGGTTAAATAATGCACAGTGTATGTGATGAATAATTAATTTTTATGATTTTAAATATTTTTTTTTAAATAACATATACATTTGATCATTTCTTTGGTTAAAATAGTTAAAAATGATTATAGTGACTGTTTCCTAAGCAAAAATCTAAATTCAAAGCAACTTTATTTTTATGCGTGTTTTTTTTTACAAATTTTGATAGCTTAGGCTTTTTACAATTATTTAAAAAAACATTTAACATTTTTAATTTTATAAAAAATTAAAATATATATATTTAAAAAAAAAAATTATATTTAAGCAATAAAACGTGGAAATTTTAAATGAGCTTTGAGTTTCACAAGAAAGATAGCAGTAATCTTGGCAAACAGTTGCTCATAAATCTGAAATTAATTGAAAAAAGAACTAGACGGCTTTTAAAAAGCCGATCGTAATTTAAGATTTCAAAATAATGCTTTTAACTTTTAAATTACAAAAACGTTCTCTTGTGGATTCCCCAACAGCTTGGCTGTCAGCACTTAATTATAGGGGTCCATACATAAGCTCGTTCACGAAGCAGACACTATAAAATAGTGGGATTTTTCAGATACATCGAAATTCAAACATAATTCCTGGTATGCAGTCCATTTGATAGAATTTCTCTAGGTAAATCTAATCGAACTGCATAACAAATATTTGTTGCTGAAACATGCTAATGACTTCTGGGAGGCGAAGAAGTGAAATAAATTTTGCGTGTCAATCGATTGAAACAGTATAATTCGCTTGAAAAATTTTATACACCCCAAGAGTGTCATTTGAAAAACACGTTCGAAGAGATGTGATAATACAGCAGTTGTCTGATTTGTAGTCATTTGCAAATGCATCATCGTTTCTTAACCTTTTCATTTCCTTTTCTCAAATAAGCACTTTTTCTCGAATTTATTTCGAAAGTAAATTCAGATATTTGTTTCTCTCCGATACTCTTTTCAAAATATCCAGTTGCAGGAAATTGCAAATACGTTGAAAATGTTAATAATGATGTTCTTTCTAATGTGTAATATTATTATTCAAATGTAAAAATTCGTTTCGAATTCAATCATAAAAGTTAAGTACTTTCCTTTGTCTGGCTGTTATTTTATATTTATATTTTTTTCCTAGTAAAAGCATTAAATATTACATATAAATAAATTTTTGCAATGTAGATTTTTTAGAATTTTAAAGAAGAAAAAAAATTAAGAATTTTTCCTTTGTTAAAGAGTTTTAGTAAACATTCGGCAACCTTATTCTATAGATAAAAAATATGCTTTCCTAACCATATTTAAATTCATGAAAATTTGATTTCTATATATTTTTCAAATATAAAAGTGACCAGAAAACAGCTTTCTCTGTTTGAAGATATCTGCAACTAAAACTAATAAACAATTTCATAAACAGACAGTGCAAGGTAAGGAGAGATACCCTGAAAAAAAAAAATATTAGTAGCAAAAAACTAACGGTAACAAAATTATATTTTAAGAGAGATTCGATAATGAATTATATATTTTAGTGTAAAACACTTTTATTCAAGCACATTTTTAAAAACCACAAACTTCTAAATGTGATATTATTTAAATAAAGAAAATAATGTATTTGTATTTCAAATAAATTATTCATTCTTAATAAATAATAAAAAGGAACGAGTTCAGGAAAGACTATTACAATAAGAACTGATACTAAAACAATACAGATTTTACAAATTCTTAAAATATGTAACATCTTAATTAAGAACTTTTGGATGAAATTAATGTAGATTAATTTAAAATTATTTAAATATTCCGCATGGCATGAATATCTTCACAGTATTGTGTTCATAGAATATTGCCTTTTTTTCATTTGGCTTTTATATATTTATTAAAGATTTAAGCCGCGTTCACACCAAGATGTCTAGCAGCGAGGAGTGAAGTATCGACCAATCAAAAGCTTCAGACATCGAGTGATGAGGCTTGTGATTTGCGGTCGATGATTTGCTGCTTAACGTCTTGGTGAAGACAGCTTTATAGATTGGTGTTATTCCATATTTTTAAAAATAAATTTTCTTAAAAAATGAGTCACCACGCTAATTGATAACCAATGGCCGAGTGTCTAGCGCTCTGAGCTCGGTGAAACAGGTTTCGGGTTCGAGTCCCGATGGTGTCATGGATGTTTGTAGTGGTTCGGAATCCACTTTTGGGCCATAGTTCCCGGTCTCCTATGACTGTCAAGAGCGTCACGGAGCAAAAGTCAGACTTCTACCTAAGGGTGTTCCAGCACAACAGAAGCTGCTTCCTTCCCCTTCAATCATGAGTACGTATGGGCTCGTGGGCTTGGCCAAGATGTCTGCCAAGTGGGATAATAAACAACAGCCAATGGCATTTAAATGTGCCTATTATTTGGCAGGGAGGTATTAAATACTCAATTGTTAATTACAGCTGCTTTCAACACACAAAACTGATTAATGAAATACGTCCTTACAGATGTTTTCGAAATGCCGGGTATTTTGATTTAAATCACTAGCTCCTTGAATGACAGATGTTTAACAGATTTACCTAGAGGGCAACAAGGGATGGAGTACCTAATTTTACTTAAACAAATTCGAATCACTCAGCTTTCCCTTTCTACAAGATGAATGAACAGACTTTCTAATTCAAGACAAGAGGATTTCGGTTCGGTTTCCCCAATCAGGCTTAGAGCCCCACTCCCGAGTTTGAAAATCAAATGTTAGCCATAGCATTACATCGATTCTTAAAAAAAAAAAAAAAAAATCTAATGTTAACCAAAATAAAAAACTATTTTTATATTAAAAAATTAATACTAATTTAATACAAATTCAAAATTAAAATATATAAAAAAATTAATACTAACTAAAAATTAAAAAAAAAAATATCAAAAAAATTAATACTAATTAAAAATTAAAAAATATCAAAAAATTAATACTAATTTAATTTTTACTAATATTTTATGTAAACAATGGTTATTTGTATATCCTTAATACAAATAAATTTAACAAATAAGACTGTTATAATATTTAATCGAATAATAAAATAAGTCTGAGTGGGAATGCCATTTATTTCTCCTGCCAAAGCGAGCACAAATGTTGAAGTTTGAGAACACACAGTCTATTCCATTACGGGTCCCCATTTCAGCAAATACAAAAATTATTCATCAAATTTTTATATCCTAAATGATTTTACCATGAGAAAAGTCTTGGAGTAACGGTTGGATCTCAATTTCGATGACAAAGAGTAATGGTTAACTTATACAACAGGCCAGCGATATCCTTGCACTCAAATGAAATCTGACAGTTTAATTTTACTCCCCACTTCAAGGCGATGAAGGGTTTTAAGCCAGTTTTCGATCTCCTGGTATCGACTTTTTCTCCTCGCACTGCCACAAACTTAGGCGGTGTATCAGTATGGGAAATTTAGTCATTTCTCATTAGCTCGAGAACGTTGAAGAATTAAAATGTATCTTAAATCTTATAATGAAAGATTGAAATTTCTATTTTGAGCTCAGTGCTTAGGTGGCTCATGATAATACGATAATCCAATTAAGGAATCGTGCGATGCCATTTAACTCATATTTTGAGAAGTGATGAAGATACAGTTGCATTATATCTGATTTAAAATGCACAAGGCGTTGTCAAAAATGATTTTCTGAAGGAATTGATGAATTTTGAATGTAATAAAATAATGGAAAAATTAAAATTGATCATCCAATTGCAAAAAGTATTCTTTATTAGTAAGGATAAGTATATAGTGAATGAAAAAAGTTAATATTCAAAATTACAATTTCAAACAACAGTTACAATTAATCTTATTTAAGTAAATATTGAATTTATCTTTTTTTTAATATACAAAATGCATGTGCTTTTTAACCGAAGAATGCCTGCTATTCTTTATCCAAAAAAAAAAATCCACCAAAAAATAAAAGTTCAATATTTGTGGGTTTATTTATTTTAAATTTATTAAATATATTTAATGGTATAGAAAATATTACTTATTAATATGAACAAGTATATAATGAGTGAAAAAAAGTTAATATTCAAAATTATAATTTTTAAATACAGTTCAAATAATCTTATTTCAGAGGTTAGTGCATTTAACTTTTTTTATAATATACAAAATGCGTGCACTTTTAACCGAAGGATATCTGTTATTATGTATTCCAAATAAAAAAAATAAAGGTCAATATTTGTCTGTTAATTTATTTAAAAATTTATTAAACATATTTAATGGCAACTTCTGTAAAATGGCTCCATTAATTGCATTTTTGATTTACTCACTCTCTTTTATTCTAATAATATGTTATAAAAGTTAATATTCAAAATTATAATTTCGAAACACAGTTACAATTGATCTATTGTTGTTGTTGTTCTAATGCAGCTGATAATACAGAGATAGTTAATCTGTTACAATTAATTTTATATAAGAAATTAATGCTTTTAACTTTTTAATATACAAAATGCATGCGTTTTTTACAGAATAATATCTGTTATTCTGTATCCCATATAAAAAAAAAATAAAGCTCAATATGCGTCTGTTTATTTATTTAAAAAAAGTTATTAAACAAATTTAATGGCAACTTCTATAAAATGGCTCCATTAATTGCACTTTTGATTTTCTAAATCTCTTTTCATTCTAATAACATGCGTGGACAAAAAAACAATATAGAGAAAGGAGTCACATAAATTCTAACGGAGAGCTAAATTAATCACGGAATACAAGCAAGAAATAAAAATCTGAAAGAGGTAAATCTTTATTAATTTTCTGAGAAAAATTACCGTTTGAGAAAATTCATTTCATATCTCTTGTTTGAAATTAATATATTGATCCTTTTTAAAGAGTAAACAAAAGAAAAGTTAAATGGTTTGAGAGAAAATGATTGTTGACAATGTTTCTTAAAATTAAATATTTGTCAAAATCAGATGAACCGAAATACTATTTAGCTTATGGAATTTTTTAACGTAAATAATGCAATTTTTTTTTGCTTAGATAATCATTTTCGTTAAGAGATCTTCAAGTTAAATTTATTATTAAAACCTAGATGAAATTAATGTCGTCCCTTAATAAAAATTTCTAATTCGAAAAGAAATTCACTGATTATTTAAGTTTTTTAGTTATGTAGAAAACATTTCCTGCTTTTTACTAATTTTTCATTCTAAATGTTCTTGTATAATGAAAAATTGTTTTTTTACTCTTTTCGTCATTTCAAGCAACATTTTATTAATTACTTTTCCTGGCGTTACTCCGCTAAGATGAGAATTTAATGTTTTAACAAGTCGCCAGTAATGGAATGGTGTGATATTTAAGTTAAAGAGAATGAACTAAAAATATTTCATTTCGAATCACTTGGAAGCAATTAATAACAAATGATTATGGAAATTCTGAGAATAATATAAATTGCATTTCGGCTGCATTTTCAGTAAAAAATAAAACTGCTTTGATTAAAATGTATTTTTGAATAGACTTTGCATTGCTTAAATGTGCATCCTTTTTGAATTAAAAAGTAAAAAAAAAAAAAAAAATAAAGTTGAATTCTTTTTTTTTTTTTTAGAATTTTTTTCGTTTGCAAGCGAATATGTTTTGCAATTTGTTACAAAATCGTAAACAAACTGTATGCGGTTTTATGTTTGAAGAGCAGTATGCTTTTTCATTAGGAATATTTATTTTTGAAGAGCAGTATTCTTTTCATTAGAATATTTATTTTGAAGAATAGTAGACTTTTTAATTAGGAATATTTGTTTTTATAAATTTATAGGTTTCAATGTCGTGGCAACGTGTTCAGCTAGAATACAGGAGCATTGAGGTTCGAATCCACTGACGGCATTGTTTAGTGTCTGCTTTCTGAAATGAAGAGACACGATGGCTATTGTAACTGTGTCTGTAAAAGCATATCATATTAACAGCCAGGCTGCCTGGTGAGAGTTATCCGGGTTTTCTACGAGAAGACATTTAAATGTGACGTAGTTACCTCAAAATGCCTTAATCTTCATCACTTGTCGGTGGGCTGTTCGTCGGATAGGTCAGTGGTACATGAGGCTAACTTATGTTCAACGAAGAACTCGAAGGAGATGTAGGGAGGCATTTCAAGTATATAGTGAATGCAAAAAGTTAATATTCAAAATTAAAATTTCAAAAATCAGTTGCAATTATTCTTATTTAGGAAATTAATGCCTTTAACTTTTTTTAATATACAAAATGCATGCGTTTTTTACAGAATAATATCTGTTATTCTGTATCCCATATAAAAAAAAAAAGCTCAATATGCGTCTGTTTATTTATTTAAAAAAAGTTATTAAACAAATTTACTGGCAACTTCTATAAATTGGCACCATTAATTGCACATTTGATTTTCTAAATCTCTTTCATTCTAATAACATGTGTGGACAAAAAAAAAAAAACATTATGTAGAAATGAGGAACATAAATTCTAACGGAGAGCTAAATTAATCACGAAATGCAAACAAGAAAGAAATAAAAATCTGAAAGTGGAAAATCTTTATTAATTTTCTTGAGAAAATTACCGTTTGAGAAAATTCATTTCATATCTCTTGTTTGAAATTAATATATTGATCCTTTTTAAAGAGTAAACAAAAAAGAAAGTTAAATGGTTTGAGAGAAAATGATTGTTGACAATGTTTCTTAAAATTAAATATTTGTCAAAATCAGTTGAACCGAAATACTATTTAGCTTATGGAATTTTTTAACGTAAATAATGCAATTTTTTTTTTTGCTCAGATAATCATTTTCGTAAAGAGATCTCCAAGTTAAATTTATTATTAAAACCTAGATGAAATTAATGTCGTCCCTTAATAAAAATCTCCAATTCGAAAAAGAAATTCATTGATTATTTAAGTTTTTAGATATGTAGAAAACTTTTTCTGCTTTACTAATTTTTCATCCAAAATGTTCTTGAATAATGAAAATTGTTTTTTTTTTTACACTTTTTCGTTCTTTCAAGCAACATTTTATTAATTACTTTTCCTGGCGTTACTCCGCTAAGATGAGAATTTAATGTTTTAACAAGTCGCCAGTAATGGAATGGTGTGATATTTAAATTACAGAGAATGAACTAAAAATATTTCATTTCAAATCACTGGGAAGCAATTAATAACAAATGATTATGGAAATTCTGAGAATAATATAAATTGCATTTCCTGTATTGCTTAAATGCTTAAATGTGCATACTTTTAGATTGAAAAGTAAAAAAAAATAAAGTTAATTCAAATATTTTTTTAATAATTTTTTTCGTTTATAAGGAAATAAGTTTTGCAATTTGTTACAAAATTGTAAAGCAAACTGTATGCGATTTTATTTTTTGAAGAGCAGTATTCTTTTTCATTAGGAATATTTATTTTTGAAGAATAGTATACTTTTTCATTTGGAATATTTATTTTTGAAGAATAGTATAGTTTTTCATTAGGAATACTTTTTTTTTTGAAGAATAGTATACTTTTTCATTAGGAAGCAATTATTTTTAGAAATTTAAAGGATTCAGTGTCGTGGAAACGTGCGCATCTAGCATACAGGAGGACATAGGTTCGAATGCTCTGACGGCATTGTTTAGTCACTACGTTCTGAAATGAAGAGACTCAACGGCGATTGTGACTATATCTGTAAAAACATCTCATATTAATAGGCAGGTTGTCTGGTGAGAGTTTTCCGGATTTTCTATCAGAAGACATTCAAATGTGATGTAGTTATCCCAAAATGCCCTCTCGTAAAGCAATATCCTCCTGTTCATTACTCGTCAGTTTGGGCTGCTCGTGCGATAGGTCAGTGGTATATGAAGCTCACTGATGTTCGACGAAGAACTCAAAGGAGATTTAGGGTGCATTCCCATTGCCAACACGACACTAATGCAACGTTCAATTTGACGAGTCAGATTAGCGATCTAGAATGATTGATATTAGAATGAATGGATCTCTACAGCCAATTATTCTGGATCGCTAATATGATTCGTCAAAGTTGAAGTTTGGGTTAGCATTGCGTTGTCACTAGAAATGCATCCTTAGCGTTTAGCGCATTAGTTTTCTAAACTGAAAAAGAATCAATTCTAAGCCTGACAAGGGAATTGAATTGAAAGTTCCCTCATCTACATTGTATATTTATGCGTTAAATCTTTTGATCAGAAAGTCCTCTCATTTTGAATTTTGTAGAAAGTGCATGCCTCCGATCATCAAATTTAGGTTTTTCATACCAAACACATAAAAAAAAAATGCCCTGGTATTTAAAAAAGTAAAATAGTTTTATTATTCAATTATTATTAAATATTTATGAATAATAAATATCCTACTAAAAATATGCGTAATGTTTATTATATATTTTGATATTTCTTGCAAATGAATATGCATATTAAAAATTTAAAATATTTTACAATTATTATTAAAGAAATCGAAATTATCTTCAACAACAGCAAACTATTGAATTTCAATCAGAAGTGTTTGATATTTTAAATAAATTTCCCATTTTTTTTAATGTTCTAAAATAATTAATTTCAGAATATATTTATTGTATTCCAAAATTAATTTAACACTTAATTAATATTTAATAGATGTATATTATAAGCATATTAATCTAATTTTATATAATTATCTATTTTTTATTAACATAAAATTTTAAGAAACTAATAACAAGCATACGTGCTTACCCTAGAAAAGTGTTCAGCGATAATCAGAACCTAATCTACATCTAACTGCCCAGACTGCTTATATCTGTCGCGAATGATTTACCAAACCACAGTCGACTAGAATGTCAAGTCTATATTCTGAAATTGAATACCGCACTTCATGTAAATACCTCATTAGTCTTGGTTCGAATTAGGTAATAGATCTAACTGTTAAATTATGACGGATGGTGGAAGTTTGGAAGATTAGCGAGATTAAATGGAAAATCATGTAGATGATAATAGCAACTCCAATAGTCAAAGTGTTATATGGAAAATGCGTGAGATATTTTAAGCGTCCTATGAGGCAGTTATGGCTTTCCAATCAATCGTATAACTTAAAATCATTCTGAATTGACATCCGATTCCGCACTTAGAGAAACTTTGCTAATGAATTCCCCAGCTAAAATGATTATAACTGTAAGTAAGCTACATGCAGTAATTGGGCGCATACCTGTCATCTAAATTTCCTACAATTGCTGTAATGTCTGAAGTAAATTAGCCTTAATCAGTGAATTCGAAATTGAATGTAACTGTAAATGGAACCCATGAATTGTAAAATTATGTAAATGTTAGAGGGAACTCAAAAGTAAAGGTGGCAGAATCAGTTATTCACATTCCTACTGCCGCTATTTGTATTGATGGGAAGTAAAATTTAGCTGCATTTTTATTTTATATTTAGTTTAAGTTACTTGATATTAATACTTAAGTTTAAATTTGTTGAAATTTATTTGCTTATAAAAATGCAAGGAGTGCTGATGTGGGGAACCATTTTAAACTAAAGGAAAGCTTTTAATAAAAAAATAAATAAAAGAATAAAAATAAAATTTCTTTAATGTTTATGTATAGGTACATATTTTAATAATTTTCTCATGTAGTCAATATCTATCTTTGAGCATTTTTTAAAACTGCAAGACCAGTCTATCTAAATCTTGTGCACAAAATATTATTGTCTGAGTGTTCAATTCCATGATTATTTAAACATTTCACTGTCGTTAAAGTGTTCACAACCAGGCCACGTCTTTAAGTGAAAGAAATTATAGAAGTCACTGGTACAAGATCCATGTTACATGGGGAATCCTGTAGATAGCAGGAACAACTGTACTATTCCTTCACAATAATATTTATAAATCCATTATAGCATATAATTCTCAATTAATTTCTGCAGGGCCTTGTGTGCTTTTTAAGAGCAGAAATATAATCACAACACCTCATATTTGACACGACATTGTTTATGGAAGCCATTGTAAATAGCTGTCATACGCAGGACAGTGATACTGAGCTGACAAATACAAATGGTTCTAATACAAATGTTAGTTTAATACCAATGGTTCTAAAGTAGTGTACACCATTTTAACTCGTTCTTTAATTATATAAATATTTTTATAAATATTACAAATTTCAATAAAAAAATTTTAAGCTTAAATATCTAAACTTATCAATACACACACGCACACACACAAAAAAAAAACATTCGTGAATTTTATTTTTTATGTTAGCTATGGAAATTTACTCAACGTTTTATCACACAAATAAGTGTCAGTCTTTTCAAAGTTGTAAGAAACCAGGTTTTTTTTTTTACTTTATCTGATATCTAAAATAGCAAACAAAAATAATAAATAAACCTCTTATATAGAAGTAATAAGATTAGAAGGGCTGATGATATGGTGATAAGGAAAAAAACAAATTTTGCTTTAATTACTTAGTTCCTTTATTCCCCCCACCCATCCTCCCAGAAAAAAAAAAGAAATGCTTCAGTTTAAAATAAAAATGATGAATTCTCTTTCAAAACTTTTTTCTGAGAATTTTTATAATTTATAATTTTTAATATTTTTTTTTTTAGTCTTTTATAATTTTTGCAGATACTTTAGAAATTGTGTAAATATGTAGATGCTGTAGTCAAAAGTATCTCATAACATCTGTGAGCGGTATCTAAAATAATTTTAAAAAAAAGGATCGAAAAAAAAGTTACGTTATCTCATCATCATCATCATCAGTGGAGCAACAGCCCCAAAGTGGACCAAGGTCGTCTGCCTCCTAGCAGATATCTAGACAGGAGATGTTTTCTTTTTACGGGGTAGGGTTGTTAACGCTATGCCCAACGCTGTACAACCATATTATACCGGGATCTACAGTTTAAAGCGGATTCCGAACCATACAAACATCCATGGCACCGCCGGGATTCTAACCCGAAACCTGTGACACAGAGCGCCAGAGCGACGTTATATACTAATTTAAAAAAATACATTTTTCAAAAAAATTGTTTTTAATTGTACTAAATTCCACGTCACAAACACATTCATAAATACATTCTTTTAAATTTGTAAAACTTAAATAATATTTTGTCAATTTTAATAAAATAAAAAATTGTATCATCATTTTAATTTATTTATTATAATTTGATGTTATTCAAATAAACTTTATTATTATAAATGTATACCTTATGCATGTTTTATTTTTGCAGTCATTTATTAAATAATTCTTACTGAAAAATTTGTAATATATAGGTTTAAAAGGAAAATACATTTAAATGTTCTTGAACAAGGAAGATTTTAATTTTATAAATCTACATAAACGCAATTATTATGATTCAATTTCAATTTAAACCTTTTATATATTGATAATTTTTGTTCCTAGAGCAAAAAATTCTTTCAGTAATATTATTTATTTCTTTTTAAAATACTGAATACGTATTAAATCTAATGAATTTTAAAATAAATACAATAATGATGATAAATTTATTTATTTATTTTTAAAATATTCTATAGAATTTATTGTTTTAATACATTAATTCCATATTTTGAAAAACGACTTATTTTTACTTGATTAATTTTAGCAAATGCTGAAAGATTTATTATTAATGGTTTTAAATTAAGAGAAATAAATGATATTCGGTTTAATTGAAAATTTTTCTTTGGGTAACGCTTTACATAAAAATGTAATCTTCTTTGATGTATTGCTGTTTTTCAATTTAATTATAATATAAAAAGAAACATACATTAGTCTGAGTGTAAGCTATTAAATAAATATATTTTATGTAATTTGAATATATATTTAACCGAGGGTTAAGACCATGTTTTTAAGTTTCTAAAATGTTTCTTCTTTCATTTTCTTAAAGAAAACTGCCTGTAAAGAGTTATTATCCGGGAAAATAAAGATTCTGACACTCCAGATAAAGAAAAAAATAGTTTTCACTTAGTAAAACGATAAATAATGATTAATCTAGGCCCTCTGGCATAGCAATGTGTGATGGCGTTGAATTTCTGAAGATGAGAGCTTGATTCGAAATCCAACAAATTAATACCGAGCTTAAGGCTTCCTTATTTATATGGGCTACGTACACAGTAAATCCATAGGCTGAAAATCCTTCAGTTGAGTTCAAAGAAATTGCAGTAAGGTGCGAATCGTCAGGTGCGAATCGTCAAGTGCCGTGTCTTGAGGGTGTGTTCAATTCTCTCATAGCGATGTCACCAAAATGTAAATCTGATATAATGTCCGATACCAAACACAGATACAAGTACCATCATCATTATTAGAAGTCTTACTTTGAATTTCGTTCATACCTAACTTCATACAAGAAAGATTCTAGTTTTTCAGTTTAATAACTGATAAAAATTCGTTTTAAAATGTTTTTGAGGGATTTTGTACTCATTTCTATCTTAGAGGAATAGATGTGTGTAAAATCGAACTAATGATTAGCTAATTAAAATATAGACTGTAAATAGTGCATAAAAGTTTTAAATGATTTACGACTTTGGTTGACGTGAAAATTATCTCTTTCATTTTTAATGTATATATATATACCAAAAATAATCATGGGGATATTTCTTTTTTTTTTTTTTTCATGATCAAATGTTCACTCGCGCAGGCTGCATTTCAAATCGCACCAGTCAGCCTGACTAGGTACAAGATACTAAACAGGTCTCCACATGCTAGTTTATGAAAGTAATAAATGTAACTTGGGGAATTCATACATTTTAAATAATGGAATTATACATTTTAAATAATGAAATTATACATTTTAAATAATGGAATTATACATTTATAATGTGATTTTACCTAAAAGAATTTATTATGAGAGCAAATTTTGTTTCAAGTAGCTGAGTTAGCTCTTACCGCTGTATACTCTGTATGCTTCGTAGGTAGATGTTGTGGTTCAGTTTTGTCACCGGAATATCTAAATCTTTAATCTATAATCTCTTAATATGGTGGATTCACTTTCAGTTTTACAACTTGACTATCAGAAGGATTATGAAGCTCTTTTCAGGTTATCTTTACATATACCAAAGCTATAGACGTATTCCTTTAAGAACACACGGATAGGCATGTTTTTCTTAAGAAGAAATGTTACCACACTAAAATTAGTTATTTAATAAAGTTGTTTAGAATTACCGGATTTCATTTGCTAATGAATTCGAAATTATATTCTTAAAAACTCCTTTGATTGCGATTTCACAAATATCTTATACACAATATTGAAAGAGAAACAGAGATGATGTGAGGACAAGATGACAAGATAAATCTCGGAGCGTATGAGGTAACGCTATTTAAACTGTTTGGCTTTGAAGATGCTAGTGATGCTTTGAGATAAACGTGTTCGTTGAATGAAGTTTTCAGATAAACATGTTTAAAATTTTCATTAGTTTTGAAATACAATTTTACGTGCCTTTCAATGAATGAAGAAGTAAGCTATGAGGTTTAAGGAATTAGCTGTATGGATTAAAGTGTAAGCATATTGAATTTTAACATAAAGGAGGTCTGCTTTCAATGATTCTTAAATTTTTCAGTTAAAGAGGAGCGTAGTCTCTTTCATTTTCCGTGTGGCCATTTCAAGTATACGTGTTATGCTATTATATTTAAGTCCACAACAACAAACAAGTTATAGCCAGTAATGGTGACAACGGTAATAACTCAAAACTCAGGGAATCTTTTTTTTTTCCTATCTTTCCTGTACACACCTTGTTTTTCTTTTTTATCCCTTAAGTCTTTTCCCTATTTGTTGGACTCAGATAATTGCTGAGATTTCATCCCCCCCCTTTTTTCCTTTCCTATTTTATTTTTTTATTTCTACGCCTTCATTGTGTGTTAGTACAAACTCACACACACCATTCTCAAACTGCAAAGAGGGCATCTCAGCTCTAGGCACACTGATGTGGTGTGATGTAGTAATAATTCAAAATTTCAAATTTTTTCCCGTGTAGTATCACTATTGCAGTTCATGAACTAAGTGATGTAGCAATTTCCATACTGTGATCACACTGCTTGCAAAAAAAAAAGATTTTATTTTTGTCCTATATTTGAATTAATATCAATATTCCTTTTAGTAAATTTCTTGTGGGAATTTCCTCATCGTTACTGGGATCGAATTTTAACAGGTTTGTATTGTATGCACGTATGGCTGTCATTTAGAAGTGATATTTAAATAATTAAATTGTCATTTAAAAGACATTGTTGTCATTTAAAAAGGTGTTAAAATAAATTTAATAAATTAAAAAATTTATTAAATTGTTATCATGTCATTTAAAAGTTTAAATTATTAAAAATTTATTAAATTAATATCATTTGAAAACCTTGTTGTCATTTAAAAGTTATTAAATTATTTAAAAATTATTGAATTATGATCATTTAAAAGTCATTGTTGTCATTTAAAAGTTATTAAGTTATTAAAAGTTTATTAAATTATTAAAAATTTATTAAATTATTAAAAATTTATCAAATTATTAAAAATTTATTAAATTATTATCATTTAAAAGTCATTGTCGTTGTAACTTTATTGTCATTTAGAAGTGATGCTTAAATAATTTAAATAAAATTTGAAAATACTACTTAAATTTAATAATTCGATAGCGATTTCATTTTAATATGATAGTCATTCTATAAATTCTTGAAATATTTTTCAGTTTCAGTGTAATACCAAAATACTATATACATATACATATATATATATATATATATATATATATATATATATATATTTTTTTTTTTTTTTTTTTTTTTTTGTATCACGGAACTCGGGTTTTACATAGTGTTATAATAAAATCTTGAAAACTAGAAATGTGAAGTTATTGCCTTTCCGGAAGACATCCAGGATTAATTCGCCAGCATTTTCGTCTTGTTTTTGAGAAAAGCAGAAAATCTTCCAGCAGACAGCGAACAAGAAAAATATTCACACATACTATCTATATCGAGTTGTTTTGCTTTTGAAAAAGAGACTGCAAGACAAGCCACTAGTGGGTTTGAGTATTTGACATTTTACAAGTATTTTTCTTTAGAAATGATTTCAGAGTTTTTTAAAATAAAATACATACATACATAATAAGTATATGTACTACTGTGCCCAAAAAGTAAGACCAAATATATATATTTTTTAATTTTTATTTATTCTTCCAAATTTATTTCATCGCCTTCAAAGTAATCCCCTCCGACATAATGCACTTAGGCCGACTTTTTTTCCAATCCTCAATGCAAGCTAAAAAGTTATCGGCAGAAATGACCTTCAAAGCGCGTGGCAATTCATGTTGAATCTCTTCAATCGACTCAAAACGGTGTCCCCGGAGTGTTCTTTTGAGTTTAGGAATAGCCAGAAGTCTCACGGTGTGAATACGGTAGTTGCGGACTGATATGGGTTTCATTTTTGGCGAAAAAGTCACGAAGAATCAATGCAGTGTGAGCTGCGCATTCAGTGTTTTCGGTACCAATCGAGATTTGTCGCGTTAGTATATATGTATACCTACATAATACGTATATAAATACATACGTAACAACTTAATTAAATTCATTGATAAGTGACTTCGTATATTTGTTTCTCGATTAGTATTACTGTGAACTAACAAATCAAAATATTTAAATAAAATATTTTTTAATTGTAGTGATCATAAAACCTTATATATTTCTAATTTATATTAAAGAATTTCATTTTTTTTTCGATGGCGACATACCATTCGCAAAACTAGATTTAATCTAAAAGATTTGGTAAATTTTCTTTTTAAAAAAAATAAATCCCACTAAAAATGTAACCTTGCTGTTTATTTCCTTATTGCAAATGCATTTTCCGCTTTACTTGGAGCAATGCTTTATATTGATCCGGGACATGTAAAGAAAACTGATTAAAATCATAAAAACAAATACGTACAGATGAAATACTCTGATATTCATCAAGAAAGAAGATTCTTCGAATGATTAAACGATTTCAACCACGTATTTTGGACGAAAAGGTGCATTAAATTATTTTCGTATTAATTGCTGTTCATTCTCAACTCAGTTTAATTTAGTATTTGGGGATCGGCTGACAGTGCTTTATGCTCTTGTTTACAATTAATTCGTCCGAACTTAGTTTTAATTATTCCTTTAATTAGCATCAAACCAGAAATAAATTATTTTTCTTTTTTGAACTCCACTTGAGTTTTCTGCTACGTATAATAGAATTTAATCAGAAGCTCGCGTATGTACACAAGTATGATGTTGAATATCTATATCGATATAAAGTTTTAATTAAATTTGAAGGTTTTCAATTGCAATAGATTACATCGCAAAAGGAAATTCTTTAAAAACAAATCTAAAGTTTTTTGTAATCATAAATAAGTTCTTCAATTTGGCGATGCTTCCATAAATTTCTTTTTTTTTCAGCTAAGTTTGTGAAAATTCATTATAATTTGCATAATATTTACATTAAAAATATTTGTAATCTAGCGTTTTCTTATAGAAATTTCATTCTTTAATGTTGTTTTGACAAATCCCATGAATTAAAATAATTGATATAAATATTATTGTCCATGAAGTACATGATACGCATGCCATTTAATCCTGCTGGTGGCATGGATGTTTGTTAGTTGTTTGGAATCCACATTAAACTGTAGATCCCGGTCTAATTAGCCAAAAATTGTAGAAAATGACCGTAGAGCGACAAACCAATCACATGCCATTTTGATATCTCTTACAGAATTTTTTTCTTTTTATATCAAGGACCTCATGTTTTATGTAATTGTCTTTCACGATGAAAAGTTGTTTTTACCTTTTTCTGAAAGAGGAATTGCCCCACATTTGAGTGTTGAAAGAAAGAAAATATAAAACACTTCCATCAGGTAATTCAACTTTCGAAACAAGACGCTCATGCATACAGTTACAAAAGCCAAAAGAATTGTATTGTTATTCGAAACAGGATGCTAGACTGCCACTCTGATACCAATCCCAGCAAAAAAATTTTGGTGAATGTTTAATTTAGAAAAAAATCTTTATTATAAATTGTTTTAATGGTTTAAATTGGAAAAAATTTAATTGAATCTTCAATTTCAAGGAGGTTCAAATATCAAAATTTTAGAATGTTTATTTCAAAAAAATATACAAGAAAAACAATACAAACTTCATTTTAAAATTGTGATAATTAATTGTCTTAAATTTTTGCATTATTTTTATTTGAAAAATATTTAATATTTCATTTTTCATTTTCAATTATTCAAAAATTATTTTTCTAATAAAATATTTATACAAATAAGATAAACATTAACTCAAAATATTTCAAATTAATGTATTTTTTTGTTTTAATTTCTCGAAAATCTCCAGGCAACACACATGTTCTTAAAAAAGAAAAGAAACATAAAGAAACTCGTTAGGCTAATCAATTTCATTCAAAAAATATACTTTAACGAAAGAGGTATTCATTACCATATATAGACAAGTTCCTAAAATATATCCCTCCTCTAATTAACATCTATTTTATTTTTCATTAGTACTCCATTCCTCGGAAATAACAGCTTTCTATTAAAAGCCCACTGAAAAGCTTCATTTAGGCACCGTCCCACACACGACTACCCCAGAACAAAAACTTCATTTACTTCAAAACCTATGTACTTGTTTTTCACGGGGATGAAGATGAAAGAGAGAAAATGAGCGAATTCTGGAGAAATAAAGGTAAATTAATTCAGTTCCATTTTCTGGATATAAAAATGACAGTCTTCCTGGAGCAAAAAAAAAAAAAAAAAAAGATTTTCTAAATTTAGAGGCCAATAGCAAAGTGTCCGCCTGCTTTTGAATCGACAAGCCATTGGACGTCTAGGGCGCACATGCGCTTGGGCATACTGAGGGCGCTCTCGGTTTAACCGCTTCCGATCTCGCAGCTTAGTAGTTGCTCTCCGGCCTTTTCCAGTGAGCAGCTGCAAGAGTTTCTCTAACATTTTTACATTTGTCCTGCAGACAGTCAATTTCGACATGTGAGACCTTAATCCGACTTCACCATCGAAGATTCACTTCAGACCAATTTTTCCCGTCATCGACCGGGACAGAACTTTTTCTGGAGATCGTTTTGGACGTTGTAGAAAAGTTTTCGCTCTCGCATCAAAAGTTTCGGCGGAACTGTGAACTGTGCGGAACTTTTCCGAAACTTTGCCGCGCGCGGTACTAAAACTTTATTTGACTTTATTCGACGAAACTGGATTGTTTTTTCTTAATATTTCGGACATCCGATGACTGTTTTCCTGTGACTGGTTTCGATTCGTATTTGTAAATGATGAAGGCCAAAATGTTTAAAAGTTTGATGCGGTTCGTGTACTTGTTGGGGGTTGTTTATATCCCCGTGAGTTATTGCATCGCTCGGGCCGCTCCGGAACCGGCCCCGGCCCCGGCACCGGCAAAACCCAAAATGGGTATTGTGAGTGATCACTTGAATTCAGCCGGCAAGCAGAGAACCAGAATTGTGTCCATCAAGTATGGAGATCTGCGTGGCTTCGTGGTAAATTTGCCGGGTAAGCAATTTCCGGCAATAGAAGTTTTTCTCGGAGTGCCATACGCAAGTCCACCTATATCTGCTTTGAGATTTATGCCACCAGTAACACCGTCTCACTGGAAAGGAGTGTTGTCTGCGGACCGTTTTAGCCCAGTTTGCCCTCAAAGACTACCGGACATTGAAGATGAGGCTGAAGCATTGAAATATATGCCGGTTGCAAGACTAGAATATTTGAAGAGACTTTTTCCCCATCTGAAAAATCAGAGCGAAGACTGCTTGTATCTCAACATTTATGCACCGCAAAGAAGTAAGTGATTTTGGCATTGTTATATATTATATTATTAAATGTTTATTTAAGTCATTAAGTTGTTTAAATACAGAAATAATTTATAGTTGTAGTAAATTGAATGTTATTAGAATTTACAAAATGCGAGATTACAAAAAATAAAATTAAAACTTTTTGGTATATTAAAATAATATTTTAATATAATTAAAATATTATTTACTTTATTTATTTATTATATATAAATAATATTATTTATATATAATATATTATGTATTATATAATTATTTATATATAATATATAATATATTTATCTGCCAATTAAAATAATATTTTATATTGCATATATATTATAATTTAAAATTGTAAATAATTATTTATTATATATAAATATTATTTATTAATAATATATTATGTATTATATAATAATTATTTATATATAATATATTATATAATTATTTATACATAATATATAATATATTTATCTGCATATTAAAATAATATTTTATATTGCATATATATTATAAATTAAAATTCTTAATTATTATTTGAAATAATTTTTGCTTAAAAATGAATGACTAATATGATTGTGAATATTCGGAATGAATATAAATAATTAAGGTAGTTATATGAAATTAATATTTAATTCGTTTATAAGTATGATTTTAAAAATATTTTTAGATATTTTTAGATATACGCAAATATTTAAAAATATTTTTAAATATTTATGTATATTTCTGTGTAATTTTTAACTCAATGCAAATAATATCATAATAATATCGCTCTTGCATTGAAATATGGGTTCAAATCTTGACTGGTAATAAATTGATATTTGCTTATAGATGCATAGCGTAACGAAATAAATGAATTTAAATTATCAATCTCATGAAATATTTTAGGTAATTCTCTAATAATTGTTATGAACTTTGACTAAATATGATAGTGATTTTTTAGCGAGACATCTTGTTTTTGTGAAGGTCTTTTACATAAGCATTGAATAAAAATTAGTAAAAAAAAAAATGTTCTTAAAACAGATCGTTTGTCTTAGATAGGATTTCAACCACAATGTTATGGTTCAGGAAATCATTTATTTAGATTGTTGGGTTTCTTTTTTTCAATAGAAGCAATATTAGCTGTGCATATTTTCATCCGGGTGGTATTTTTTTTTTTTCAAATAAAAAAGCATTAATATTTCCATAAATTAAAAACATCTGCATTTTTCTAATCAGACTTATCTTGTAATTGTAGAATTAATCATTAGACTGGAATTTTTTTATATTTAAATTCCCTCTACTGGTTTTATAAGTGAGAATGAACTTTTACTGGATGATTTACTGGGACGCAAATTTGGCTCAGTTCCCTTTTTTAATGGTCTTGCAAGAACATACATTTTTACCACTTAAAGTAACAAAATGTTCTAAGTTGTATAATTAAATAATTAATCTAGTTGAAATTGAAGGGAAAAACATTTCTTGATATTTTTATTTGGGTGTGTGTATATTTATGACATTGATCTTATCAGACTTATTCAGAAATTTTTATATATTTTATTTTCAATATTGCAAAATGCTTATTGATATAAAACACTTTGGTAAAAAAACATGAATTTTTTTGTGTAAATACTCAACTATTTAAATTAGAATATCATTCATTCTTATTGTGTTATAACTCTTAATCCCAAATTATATGGAATGTGTTCTCGAATCTACAAATTTTTAATCTCATCTTCTCAAGAAATAATTTTTAGAAATATTGAAAAGAGATAAAATAAAAAAATTATTCTATTTTCAGCGTTATGCGTTTTTCACACTATCCTACTCTGTTCTGTTATTGTTAAAAGCTCCGTTTCATTGTATAACTGTTACCCTTGAATTGGGCAAATAACTGTTATTTTTTAAAATAGAGACCATTGATCTTTCAGCTATTTGCCACTAAAATAGCATTTATGTAGCACATACAGCGTTATCCAGGGTTCACAACAAGGGGCCTGTTACACCGTATTCACATTGTGTAACATCAATTTAAAATTATCAAGTTTATCATACGGGATTTCCCCTCCTCCTTTCCCACTCTTCAAGCATATCAGAAGAAATTTGTCTATGAATTTATCGTGATCAGCCTTGGCATAGATGCCGGAATTTTCAGCTCAGTGAGCTCTCTCGATCAATCTGTTTTTTTTTTTATCACAGAGTCAGTCCTACTGCCAGAGGTCTAGATTTATTATTAGTTTTCTCATGATAAAAAGATAAATATTGTTTCTTTATATAGCGTGTCAGTATCTTTATTGTTCCAGCAGATTTCTTTAAAAAAATTGGATAGAGTAATTGATACTCCAACTAATAATAAATGGAACATTTTAGAAAATTAAAAATATTGCTTTAACCCTCATCTAAATAAATATTCAAATTATATAAAATGTATTTATTTAACCCACTATGGAGCCTTGTGAAAATTTCAGCTCGAATGTTTTTACTAAATAAACTCGTTTTTTTTTTTTTTTTTTACAAGATTACGTCTTCATTATATAATATCTATATAATCCAATAACCAAGTTGGTAACAACGTGCCGTCATTTTGAAATATCAAATTACATTTGCTGCAAGTTGTCTGAAGAAAGAAACCATCTATCTTGTAAAATCAGTATCATTTATGCTTCAATCAGTGTTTACTAAATAAAAAAAAAAAGCGTATTTAATAGCTCTGGGTTTGGTTACAAATAACGACTTATTTGTTTGCATTTCAATAATTATTTTTTTATTATTTGTATATGATGCAAATTTTTGGTGACCTTCAGGTTGCAGTGGGCTATTATGGTAGATTTCGGTATATTAAGGCTAATGCTTGTGCTTTCTTCTGTTTTCAGATATCATATACCCAAAATATGATAAGTCACATAAAAATAATAGGAATTAGAATTAGATGCGGTAATAAATCCTAAGATTCTTTATTAGATTTATTATTTCTGCTAAAAGATGAAGTAGCACATTGGTCAATTTTTTCAACAACATAAGACGCTGGGAAAAAAGGGGGTGTAAAAGAGTTCCAAAAATAAAAATGATCCAAATGTAACATCTACGTTTAACGCCAAGTGCAGACTATTGTCTAAAATTTCAAGCTTAAGCTTTTATGCACAGAAGTGCAAACATTATAACTCTGAAGTAACAACGGCTTACAAAGTGAATTAATTATAATAAAAATATCTAAACTGGTAATTTTTTTTTAATCTGCATGTATAGATTTTTAATTGAGGATTTTCCGTTACATATATTTTTTTCTTTTATATTTAAGAAAACATTCAACCCAGAGAGATTTAATAGATTACAATAAATAGAATCTATAAAGTATTAAATAGAACCTATTAAATCTCTCTGGGTACAATTTTTTAGCAGAATGGTGCATGTTTTTTTATCTAAATTAAATTGAACCATCTTACAATTACAGCATATCAAGAATATTAAATTTTCATTAAATTTTTTATATCTGTTATTTAAAACACTCAATAATAAATCTTTCAGCGTTTACTAAATTTGATAGAGAAAATCTAACATAGATGGCGCAGTTTCACTCGTGGTTCTACTGTAATTCATGCAAAGTAGTGTTAATGGACGAAAGTTCGATTTCTACTGGTGGTGTACGTTAGAGTCAAGCCTTTCAGAAACAAAGAGATTGCGTGTTGTTTGTAGAGAGATATATATCAGCGCTTTTTATTGACAGTTGGGCTTCATGGTGAAAGTTAACTGTATATTTTGTACAACTTACAAATTAGGGGATAATTCCTCTTGTAAATCTTACCAGAAGGCATTAACCAGCCCCACCCCCACTTTTACACATCAGCTATTGATCGTGATATGTTAAATGACTTCCTGAGATTAAAAAAAAAAAAAAAAAAAAAAAAAGTAATGCACAGTGAGAGAAATTAGAGCATTTGAACAGAGTATTTTTTTAAATGCTCAATTGTAATTCAATATTGAAATGTTTAATTACTGAATTAAATGCATGTCTAAGCCTCAGTGTCCTGCAGTGCAGGACGGATATCCCATGAGTAATTTATTCATGGAGGAGGGGAAGAGGGGCAGCTGCTATTGTGATGGAGCACCCGTAGGTAGAAGTCTGACTTGGCTGCTTGTTACTGGAGGAGGGAAGGGCCTTCGGGAAAGACTTTTAGGGGGGGAACTACACCACATCTGCGTATCGTATGGGAGAAAACCCAGAAAATTCCCACCAGGTAGTCCAACTAAAGAGGCAAGATTCTGAGCACTGAACCTTAACCCTAAATGAATTACATTAAGGTTTAATTTGCAATGTTTAATAATTTTAATAATTCATTATTCTATTAAATTTGATTCAAGGTTATTTTAATGTTTTATGTATTTTATCCGATCAAAAAAAGTTTCATTTAAAAAAATAAAACTAATATAAAATTTCTCAAATATATAATATGTATACGTGTGTGCTCTAAAATTTGGCACTACTTTCAACTTTTTTTAGAACTTTCAACTTTTTTTCTGTGGAAAGTGTATTTCATAAAAAAAAATTAAGTGAATTTGATCTATGTAATATATAAGCAATATCTTCTAGTCTACACCTATTTTTGACAAAGTTATCGGGGCAATTGGGAATCAAAACTAAAAGAAAACATAACTTAATCATATCTGTTCTTGAACATTGATTGAGTACGTGATACAACATTTGCCCTTTGGGATATATAGACTTACCAAACCCTCTTGATCATTTGCGCAGAACTGGTTTCAAAGTTACTTATATACTTCAAAATGAAACTTTTCAGGCCGTAGGTTCTGTTCTTTTCCGAGGTTACAGTAAAAATTATAGGGATATTTATATATAATGTTTTTATAAAAATTAATTTTCTTGATAGTGATTATAAAATGATACCAAAGAGCATGAAAATAGAAAATATTCTTGGGTTAACTGAATCCCTAGATAGAATCTTCTGGAAAATTCCTTTTCATTCGTTGATAAAGCTACCTTTTTCAAAATCTAAACTATTTCCTGCAGACTGAATTCGGTTTGATAGAGTTCCTTATCAGTCAAACCTTGAACATTAATTCTGTCATCTATTACGACGAAACGAGATAACATTGATTTGTCATTACTTATTCTAAATTGCAATTACTTTGGTCAGACAAGTAATGCATTATATTTTTACGTATTAAAATTTATAATCCATGTTTGTTCTTAAATTTGAATCTTTATTTTGTCAATGAGGATTGTTGATCATTGATACACTGTTTTTAAAGAGAAAAGTATAATTCGATTATTTTTTTTGGGGGCGGTTGGGGGGAGGGATGTGCATGATGTCTTGTTCAATTATGTAGCATGCAATATTTTAACCAAGAAATGAAAAAAAAAAATGCACAAATTTTAATTTAAAAAAATAAAAATAAATAAATAATAAATTTAATAAAATATAAAACAATTTTGTTGACTTGAACAGGTGTTGGTGCGTTATGTAAAAAAAAAATTACCCCATGATAAAATTTGATGTTCTAAACATCATAGCTATTAAATTATATTTTGGTGTTCTTAAATGCTTTCAATTTTTCTCAAATTCCTATAAGAATTCAAATAAACTCTATAAAAGCCAAGTTTAGACACATTTCTTACTCAAAAATGTAGCACCCTCGTCTCCAAAGTGGCTAGCGCTCTGGGCTTTTGGTATCCCAGGCTTCAGGTTCGAATCCCGGCGGTGGCATGGATGTTTGTCAGTGGTTCGGAATCCACGTTAAACTGTAGGTCCCGGTCTGTTTAGCCCAAAGTGTGCACAAGATGACCGTAGAGCTACAAAAAAAAAAAAAAAAAAAAAAAAATACTCAAAAATGTACCCACTTTAAAATTTAAAAAAAATTAGAAAATTTAAACAAATTATTTTTATATATAGCATGTTACGGTTTTATAATTACTGAAAAATTTCAAAATCGGCGATGAAACAGATTTTAACACAATCGTATATGAAGTTTAAAAATCACAAGCAATTTTAGTACCAGTTATACGATATCCATAAATCATTCCCATTAAAAACAACGTAGACAAATATCGAATCTCTACTTGGGATTTTGATTAGTTAAGACCTTCGATGAAACGTATTTATTGTCTTTTGTAATTACTGGCGCGAAATAGCTGAATATGGTCCTAGCACCATAAAACCTCACCAACCATTGAAGCTTTGTAATTAGTCCTGATTGTGAGAAAACAAAATGTTCCTTAGTATCCACAAAAACTAATGTCTTGTAAGCAACGACACGTTCAACAAAGTCCACAGATTTTTTTTTTTATTTATAATCTGAAAAAAATAGTTTTTTTTTTTTTTTGACAATGTAATATAAGTTATTTAATATGACGTCGATTTAAAAAGTTGAAGGAAATACTATTTTTATGAATAAATAATGTGAAAATATCGCTTTTAATAAATTTTTACATGTATGCAATATAAAAGATATGAATGTTTTAATTGTCCACAGAATAAAATAATCGATTGTTTTGAGATTGAATACTGAATTGAACATTTCTCTTTGAAATGTCCTTGTCTTCTAACAGGTTGCTTCCCAGTTCAGGTTCTTGCATGGTCCTCTGGATCTTCCTCAGTGCATCATAGATTAAATACACCAGTTAATGCTGTAGCTATTATATAAACATTTAATAGTTATTTTATAAACATTTTTTGATGTTGAAGAAATGCCCCTTTGCATACATCATTCATTACTATCAGCTATTTCATTTTCAGCAAGCGTCATACCAAAGTTAATTGAAATTCTTATATTTCCTAACGGCGTTCGAAAGAACTTAAATGCCCAAGTACAACATTCATAAAAAGAGAATTTAAAATTCCAATAAGCTCTCTGTTTACCCATCTTACTGCTGGTGAGTAGTGTTATTCTGAAACTCAGAGTTTGTATAAGAGCTACCTTTGCTAATTATTTACATAAATTAAACATAAATTTACAAAATACTTGAAAATATGAAACGAGTACTTCATATAGTCTAAATTTTAATGAATAATAATAAGTATAAGCCAGACAATAGCCTAGTGAATAAATAGTAATAGAGTTTGAGGCAAAGGTTTATGAGTATGATGACAATCAATGATTCTGTATTTTCCTTGTTATGCTTACAAATGCTATGTTTCTAAATGGAGTCTTACTTTAAACTTTTAAACTTTGCTTACTAATTATCCTAACTTTCATATTTTTTTCTAGTGCAAACATAGAAAATAGGTTTTGCTTTTATTGGTCTCCAGGGAATTATTCTTCTCTATTCAGTTTTTTATATTTTTTTCTGATTTTTTAATTAATAATGTTTGATGGAACATAAATGCAGTTATATTAATAAAAATTATTTAATGTACAGTGTTAAAAAGCGTTTATAGATTACTTTTCAAAATTAATAGTAATTAATTATTCGAAAAAATGATAGCAATAATCAGCATCAGAAGACATTTCAATAGAAGGTAAATTTTATCCCAAATTTCCAAATTGCAGCTGCTTCATAATTTAAGATTAACTAATTTAATATACATACGAGATAAACCATTGTCATGTTGAATAATTAAGAACACTTCTATACTGTAGCATGAAGTGCTTTACAGATCCTTCATAGGAAATAAATTTATATCGAAAAAGATCTCGGAGAGAGCAGCTTCTAAATCACGACATTTAAAAACATTCTAATTTCATCCAGAAGTTAAATTCTAAAGATTAGTATAACCATAATTTTGCGCTTTATTTATTGCACAATTTTATATATTTATCACAAGTTTAATCCGAGTTTTCTTCGTTTTAATTTTAACCATTTAAAATTAACGAAATAAATTTTAATTAGCAAATATAAATTGGATTTGACCAAATCCAGTAGATGTTGTAATACATTTTTTTTGATAAGGTTTATTGAGAAATAAAAACATAAAGGTAATTAACAAATTTAGAAGAGAAATTCGGCCTACAATCCCAAAACAATCAATAATTTCTATTCTATGAATAATTAAAATATTTATATCTTTTATTTTGTATTCGGGTAAAATTTTGTTGATTTTTCTCACATTATTTATTCTTAAAAATAGTATTTAATCATCTTTTTTTGTCGACACCACATCAAATAACTGATATTACATTGACAAAAGCAAAAATCTACAAAATTTTTATTCAGATTAGCAATAACAAAATACAAATATATCATAAAATAAATATTGAGTCCTATTTTGTTATATTTAAAAGATTGATAGTTGAAATGGATAAAAAAATGGGATGATCGAAAGGTTTTAAAGTTCTAACATATCCAAACATAGACTCAAATCTTTGCTTCACTTATGTAAATATATAAGATATACATAATACCCATATATATTTATACAAATAATAGTTATTCTTCAAAAAATTATAAAATGCTTAAAGGTTTCCAGTATATTTATATATATTTTTTCTGAGCATATATTTACTTTTTATTTGAATACCAATATATGTCAAAAACATAAATTTTAAAAAGCATTTTAAGCTATTTTTACCGTTTACTGTCAAAAATATTTCAACGAATATCCATATTTACATTTTTAACTCTCTTTCTCTCTCTCTCTCCTTCTAATATATATATAATTAATATTATATATAAATTATATTGTGTGTGTGAACGTGTTAGTAACTTGAAGGATAGAATATACACGGGCGATTTGAAATCACATAGAAAAGCTAGTCAAAAACGCTGTCTTTTATTCGCTAGATTGCATTGCCTAGAAGTACTGAGTGTTTTTGCAGGAAAGCGTTGTTTCCTATATGGCGCATAAGCAATATTATGGATGATTATACGTACGCGGAGCTATCGGATAAGGGCTGAAATGCAGAGTGCAATGGTCGAACCACACAACACTTGCAAAAGGATATAATATCCAATGAAGCTCTTACCCAGCTACAAACCCTTTTCACGCCGTCATGTCACAGATTAGCTGATATAGGTTCTTTTCATAGAGCTGAGTAAAATGTATAAAGTGAGATACATAACAATCAAAGTTAGTGTTCACTTCTGAAACTTAAATAGTGTTTGAAGTCGGATTCCCCTCCAGCTTGTGAAGGATTCTTTTTGAGAAAGGAAATATCCGTATTAACTGAACCTTGTCCATGCTCTTCCACAGGACAAAGATTGCCGCTCCGGATTGCTTTTGTATAGAGGTTCCTTTTAAAACACGCTACAGGTCCTCATTTCTATTTATATTATTCACTGATGAGAACCAGCATTGTGCTTAATGCCTAAATGTGGGCGATAGTGAAGTACCATATAACATGAAGTTGAGTAGCACAAAGCTGCTTGTTGATATTTTGGCGTGCAATGTGGGAAGTGTATTTATCAGATCTTTCTCTTTGCCTTTTTTTCTGGCCGACGGCAATTGATTTTCTAAAACATGCCTCGCCAGAATGGTTAACCTACCCATTTTAAATGCAACTCGAATATTCGTAAATACTTCAACGTCCCATTTAGCCAACAATAGATCTAGCATGACTAGACCTATTATGCTTAGATTATTTCTTCTGGTTAGCATTTCTAGAACTGAGAAACTGGTTGCACGTTTTAAAATAGAATTTTGAGACATATTCTGAATCTTCCAGATCATCATCTGGAGGAATTTTATCATATGGAGATTTGAGACTTTCATTACAGCTCGTGGGCGATACTTCTAACAACTTTAATCTATGTTTCTTTTGTTAGTTCGCATTTACACTAGTGTTTGCAGTTAAATTCAAGCCCAAAGCATGTGCATGCCCAAAAGCTCAATCACATTAGCATGTGATATCTTGATTAAGTATGTTTATTGCAATACACAATGCTCAATGCTATGTAACAGCCACTAATAACATTAGTCTTGTTTAGTTTAATTTCATCAAATGAGAAAATTAGACTAAAAATGGCCCCAAACATGATGTCTGATATTTTCAGAATCATCTGCCTAATAAAGTATGGAGTCACACCACAAAAAGCTTTACAATCTTACAATCATCGGGTCTTTACGCAGAAAATAAGGTTGTTGATCAAAAAGCTAGTGGTAACAAATATCATTCATTTATCGCTGGGAATTTTAAAGCCAGTAGGGTCCTGGAAGTAGTTGATTCGCGCCAGCACACTTTATACAGCCTTCCAAACATGCTTTATGGTTTTTATGTCCGTGACCTCGCTGGTCACTCTCACTTCAATGAAATATTCTTTTCCTCAAAAATAGCCCTCAAGCTGCCCCTTGTATGACATATTGTTGTCGTCCATAAAAAGTCATTATCAACTTCCCAGAAATATATTGCATAAAGTATTCAATAATTTCACTTCTGTACTCTGACGCAGATTCTGTGACAGCACACAAGATATGTAGAAGTATACGATAATCCAACATGCTTCTCTTCACTTAAACCAAACTCTTTCGATCTTTCCTATATTGGAGGATAAATAGCGGGCATCTCGTTTATTCCTGATAAATATTCAAGAATCATTGTGAATACAGAATTTCAACTTATTAGTGAAGAGAACACGGCCCATTTTTTCCAGCGTCCAAAGATGGTGTTTAGTGGATAGTATACTAATTTGATCGAACATGAAGGTCCTTCCCCTGCTAAGTGCCTGTAAAAAAAATACTTAAAAAAGTAGCAGCGAAGTCTGCAAAAATATATCTATCCATTATCCCTCTATGACTTCCTATATTAATTGCAACATGTCTATTTTTGTGCAGTTATGAATAACTCATCATCAGCTGTTTACAAGTATTATAGTGACAATTCAAATATTGCGACGGCTCTCCATCTTCTTCCGTCGCCTAAATGATTCTAAGAATTCCTTTTAACTGCAATAAATGTCTTGCTGTTTTTCTGCAAGTGAACAGTTCTACAGACATGTTTATCAAATAAGAAAATAATTCATCTTCACGATTCCTTAAAAAAATCACTTTTAAATTATTTAAAAGGCACCTAATGCAACATTGACGTTAACTTTACATTCTCCAATTTATATGGAGTCAGTTTTTAAATTATTGTCGATAGCTATTTTGAATAACTGCAAACAATATTCTTAACTTTTTTGGACCTCAGTATATTAATCAAAAGCATATTAAGTAATGAGGTATTCTTTCACATCTAGTGTTTGTTTACACTACCGCGTGCCTGTCACTTCCGACACTATATTATGTGATTTCGAATCCCCTGGGTATGAGTAATCTACCCTCACTTCTAATTTGTAACCCTGCTACTGAGACACCTATAATATATATATATATATATATAAATTTGCAGTAGGATTTTTGAACCACTTCTACAAGCATATAAAATGTAGTTGTTAAAATACGAATTGAATCAGAAAAACAATGCAGGTTAGGAAATTTCTCTATTCACGTGTAAAAGTGCAGTGAACACGAGAAATGAAAGTAACACAAGTAAAAAAACATTATTTTATTCTTGAAAATGTAATAATTGTGATATTAGGAGAGATCATAGATGTTCAAAGATTCTTTCGCCAGGTGCGAAAGAATCTTGCCAAATGGAATCGGGGTTGGTTTTCAATTAATCCGGACGTCTCTAGGACGACCGCGGCAGTCATTCAGATGTAACCAGAATTTCCTCATTATCCGCTACTGTATCTTACGCCTTGGCCAATAAATAATAATCTACGCTTTTGTCCAAATGTCCCAATTCAGTGCTCTCAACTGTATCAGCTTAAATGGACCAGTGTTACACCGTACTGGAACCACGTATTGTAGTGTACATATGTTGCATCAGATGGTTATTCAATAGCTCAGGCAAGCGTTCCTCTTAAATAAAATTATCCATCTAAAAGAACAGGCAATAAAAATGGTTGCCCACAATGGCTGACCAAACATTGACAGAAATGGTGTTATGCTACATATGTTCGTTTGGGTATTATCAATCATCCGTACATACGGGTTGAACGTTGTAGAAACCTCAACTGGCGAAAGTATGCTTCGATTTTAAATAAGACGGAAAAGGGGATCCACCACACTTTTTTTTGCAGATAACATTGATCAAAAGCAACCCTCTGTGGGAATCAGTAAGTTGTAGTATATATGCATGCTGTTGATGGTATATGTGCAATTGATTCGTCTTTAGGATCCACAGGAAGGAATTTCGGTGTACGTGAATAACGATTGTGACATGTTGATTTTCTTCTGCAAGATGCACCACCTCTTCCATTTCTGGAGTCCGTGTTGGTGTTCTATTTATCGCGCTTTTTTTAAAAGAATCGGTATCACATAAAATTTGATGCAGCTATGAAACTTTCTGATTCTAAATACTTTTATACTATACCGCATCCTTTATAGTAGCAATGGCCTGTTCGTTACAATTAATATTTCCATAGGCTATATATCTTATGCTAACTTCCCATTTCTGAAGTTTCCATCCTGCTACTTCTGCAGGTGGTTGTCGAATAATGGTTTTGCTGGACGAACCTTATAATGATTCCCCAACAGTGCCCTCTCTCACTTTACGATTTCACTTTCGACCCTACTTTGATATCTGAACTCCTTTAATCTTTGAGTACCCTTGTCCCTAGGAGTTTGCACAAACGATATCAGAATCAACCTTTTATATAATCAATTGTATGAGATTGATATTATAAGAAAACGAAAACGATGATTAAACAAAAGTTATTTTGAAGATTTTTTTTTTTAAAATGACTTAATTTTTTCAAAACTTTGCAAAACCAGAAAATTTTCCATCAAATTGTCTTTTCAAATAAATAAATAAAAATGTGTATGTCCGCCTTCCAAAAAATGATAGCAGATTTGTTTTATGAAATTCAATATAAAGTGAAAATTATTTTAAGTTTGGACACCTAATTTCTATAAAAATCTTTGTGGTGTGTGGTAAGAATGTAATGTTTTTATTACTAATACTATATGCAATAAAACAGTTATGTTAGCATATTTTTTTTTTCGTATATTTTTTGTTGTGCATCTAAAATTCTCAAAAATTTCGATTAGTCCCTTTTAAAGCTGGAAAATAAGTGTTCGGTGTCAGAATGGGGTGGATTGGAGGCTTTAAATCGAATTCATGTTTATATGAGCATTTGGAATTTAATGTTTTTTTTTTTCTCATTCATTTAAAATAAAATGTATATAATTATTGTAAAGATATAAAAGATGGAAATATTTTAAATTCAAAATTCATTTTATTATGTACTTATATTTTCAATTTTGTAAAAATAATAAAGAACACATTTCTTCTGAAATACATAAAAAATTTTTAAATTCATTTAAAATATTTTAAATGGTGATAAACAAAGCAAAGCAAAAAATTTCATTTTTTGTGTAATTGAAATTCATGTGTGGAGACTAAAAATTTTTCCAGGAAATGAATAAAAAAAAAAAAAAGCATGCCTGTCAAGTTGTTTTTGCATTTTACAAAAATATATAAATAATATCTTGAAAAGCAGTTTCTAAGATTTACAATGGTATTTTAAGAGCAAATAACTTCATATCTCTTGAAAATTGCTATTAATTTTGCATAGTAAATTTCTAATGTCTTTTGCAACAAGTAGACAAATGTATTAATGAACGTTATCCTTCATAGTCAGCTGTCCTTTTAAATAATCTTTGATATTTTCAAATTGCCAGCTATGGAGACGGATTTCTTTTAGCTGTCATAATTTCACGTAGAAAATGTCTATTGTAATAACTGACCATCTGTCCTTTAAAAATCTAGTAGGCCATCCATGATTTCTTAAATGATCCATATCTCCAAATAGCTAAATTGGCTTGAGAAAGTACAGTGTCTTACAGAGGTCTTATACTGATAACCTCTGAAAGATGTTTAAGTAGCCATCCGAGGATATATGTGGTTCCAACTCGATGGAGTGCCTGCTCACTTTAGCAAAAAGAAATGCGAAGTAAGCGGAACGTTTTATTTGGAGATCGATGAAGTTGTCGAAATGATCCTATCACTTCGCCCCGATTATCGTCGAATCAGTCGATTCCGGATTTCTTTCCTTGGCAAAATGACGCCATTTGCAAAGAAGTGGTGCTTTTATGTTCTCGTCAGAAAAAGCCCTTTCACTTTTCCATGTTTTAGTTCTGACCACGCATTTAAAGAAACACACACAAAAAAAGTTTTCCTTTAGTTTACCTTTTAAACTTTCTATAAATTCCTTTAAATTTAATCATTAAAATATTGTCCTTGAATCTAAAAAATTTTTGCTGATTGCCTAATAGGACACACTAGTAAAAAAATTCCAAAAAAAACATGGTGTAGTTGGTTTTATTTATTATTGCAAATCCATTTCTTTTGAAGTTTAAACAGGGACCATGAAAATCAATCGTATATAAAGGGATAAAATGTATGATAAATATATAAGAAATATTTCAAAATTGTAATTGAAATTGATATAATGCGTCGAGAATAATGACAGCATGTCTAGTAATCCTTATCTGTAGCAAAAATAGATAACTTTACAGAAGCATTAATCTACCTCTCTAGATTGATTAAGATGCAAAATCATTAATTCTTGGTCAACTGATTTTTAAAATTAATTTGAAATTCAAATTGCGGCCTTAAGTGTGTTACAGCAGTCATGTTATCGTAATTTCAGATTAATTACTATAGAAATTTGCTGTTCGTTGCTAATGTAAATCATAACCTTGTTTATCATCTTTTCTTTTCAAACCATCTAAGTTTCGATCTATAAGCCCGTAAAACTTACTGACGATTTTTACAATTAGATTTATACCAACACATACCATGAACGATATCTAGAAAATTTACCTTCCTACTTCTTTCATGAACCTAAAATAAAGGTTTTCCGACCCACTGATTTTTAATGAGAACTTATCCAGCATAAACACAAACTTACGGTTCGGTTGCCTTTCCAGGATTCCAATGCAGCCACACTTGATCAAAATTGGCAACCTCTAGATCTTCATCATGAATTTTTATTGCAATAATTAAAATGGAAATGCAGTGGAAATCAGCCTTATATAACAACATTCTACAAAAATTTATCTTCAAAATTTCAAGACAATTGCTTAGGTACATAAAGAGTCTTATTCCAAGCAGCACTGAGGGAAGAGTTAACGACTAACGAAAACAGTGCACGTAATGAGAGTGAAGGAATCTGGAAATGTTATCTCATTGCTAAAAGAACTAGGGAAAGCTTTCGTGGCAGAGTTGGAACGGGTCTTCAAGATGTGCGGAAAAGCATTTTGTTTGCATACAACGTGCTCTTAGTATACACATTAACTAACTTGATATAAATCTTTTTCTCTAAACTGCTGTAAGAAGATTCCGTGTTTTTATTTCCACAGAATTTCTTTAAAATAAAGAAATCTCTGAATACTAAAAGAAAGAAACTTAATTACATGTAAATTAATACAAAGCTTAAATTTTTTTGTGTCTTGAGATTTTTTTCTCTCACCTCTGCCATTTAAATTAATTTTGAGTGTAGTAAGAGATTAGTATATAAAATGTAATCCTTATAGAAAAAGAGTAATAAGTAATTAAATTGGTTTTAAAATTAGATGGCCAGGTTTAAAAATAAATTCACCTGTGGAAACAACCTATATATAATATTACATTTTTGTGATTTATTTATTTTCTTTGATAAATTGGTTTTATTCATTAATATAACGTATTTAAGGCCTTCAAATAATTCAGTTTTGAATAAAAGTTCTGGAAACTCATTAAAATATTTTGATGTAAAATTATAGAAACTAAAGGACTTGTGTGGGGCCCAGGATGGCTAATATGGTCCCTTGTGCCTTGAAATTTGCACACCGGCCGCCTGAAATACGTTTTTATATAAGGTAACCGAGTTGATGCATTTCCTTTTAAAAACACCAAAATGATCAAAACTCTGCAAAAACACATCAATGCGCTTTGGGATTTGAATTCAAGAACCCAAAGTTTAATCAGCCATAAATTTAACAGATGTTTAAAATTTTTCGGAAATAAGTGTTTACCCGAAAAATGTAAAAATACCCCTAATCATTTCAAAATCATACACCAATGACGGAAATAAGGAAATAACAATACATAAATAAAACATTTACCGAAATTTTAAATGCAACACTTCTAGCCAAAGTAAACAAGGTCTTTAAGCTCCAAATTTAAATAAAGGAAATATAAAAATCTACACTACAAGAATACCTAAGTGATGTAAAACAATAGCCTGTATTGATATTTTTATGGCTAATATATTTTAATATATGTATGTGTAAAAAAAAAAATGCAATGCGATATTCGTAAGTACATGCTGCAAAGAAGAAAATTTTAATAGTGATACATCTGCGGTGATTACAGAGAAAATTTATCTTATATCTGCTGAAATTGAAAATTATTAATTTTAACGATGTAAATCTATGGACAGTTTTAGCCATCCTTATTTAATTTTATCTGTATCAAGAATAGATATAATATTCGGATTATTTGTAGGATTTATATACACGTTATATAACTATTGTACATTCTAAGTACTGAAATTCATACCATTGCCGTGTGTGTTCTTCGCTTGCTTATTTCCCATAGGCTCACCCAAAGTGGTGTAGGAATACTCTATGCGGCCTGAAAACCAAGATCAATTGAAAAGGATTTCGATATTCTATCTATGCGTTAAAAATATTATAATTATGTTTATGCCAATTTGGCGGGCCTTAGTTGGTTTATTTTTTTTTTTTTTTTATGGTTGATGCTATTTTTTTTTCTAGTTGTTATATTGTTCATAGAGAGGAAGCAATGCAT